>JABEXW010000205.1:0-78480 GCA_013266185.1 Fusarium sarcochroum
TGGTGGATGAGGAATACTCAGAAGGGGGAGGGGGGGTCGATCAGACTTGAAAATGTGCCCCTTCGACACGAAAGAAATAAGAGAATGTGTCAGGAGGCTTCAAAAGAAAAGTCTAAAGGGTAGAAAGAAGCATCATCAGCTTGCTGAATGATAGATGAAAGACTAGAGATAGAAACGCTTTAGGTGCTTGGTTGAGGAGAGAGTAGAAAGGAGAGTAGAGGAAAGAAAGATCAGATGAAAATTAACCCATACGCAGTAGAACACTGCATAAAGGAGATGAACTGCTCTTTTTGCTACTGAAATTGGGTGAAATCAAAGCGGAGAAACACGGTAAATCTGAGCTGGATACTAATAGATAACCTTTGACTCTTTGCAGAGGTGCTACCCCCCAAATCTTGGCTCCAAATCGGTCTTTAGACGGGTCCCCCCTCCCCCAGACACTTTACTCTTGTGAACAAACTGTCACTTTACCCATTAGTAGCTGTTCTGCATCGGGGGGTTCGTGGAAGACCCCCTCGTGAGGTCCCTAGGAGGACCATCTAGATGGAATCACAAGATACCATGGAGCACGGCGAAGTAACTCGAGAGGGTAGATGCGACCATCACTGTAATCAGAAAGAATTCTTGTAAGAAATGAATGCCTTGTAGTCAAGACTCGGAAACTCATGATTGATCAAGTAGATTGCACTTGTGTTTCTGTAAACTCAGTTACTTGCGACCACCATGCTTTAATTCCCTCCACATCACACCAGTTCAGCTCCACTGGGTTCTCAAACCACCACCGCCCATTCTTGCGATCACTCTCATACTTCTTCAGACTCCCTCCATCAAAACGATGATTCTTAACGCCCACAAGCAGCACCACACTTCCCACAGGAGGATTGAAGTTTTCGGGATCAAGAAAGACCGTCAAATGCACCTGCTTGGACGTGGAGGGATCCGCGAGTCGCGCAGTCCGTTGTCTATAGGGTGGCAGATTCGATGGCTCCACAGCTGAGAGAGACGCGATGATGGCGAGAACGTTGCATGACCAGTTCTGCTTGTATGGCAGATGGGGAATTGATCGTAGAGTCGTGAGTTTGAGAGGTGTTTGGGGGTCGTGCCAATCGCGAGGTAAGGCGATGGGTTGGTTGGACTTTTGTGACTTTACTGGCGTCTTCGGTTTGGGAGCATACGTGAGCGTCTCAAATGCCTCGAAGGCTTCTTCGGCTGCTGCTTCATCGTCATCGTCAAAGTCTTGGTCTTCTTGAGGGGCAGGTTTGGGCGTTGCCTTTGGCTCCTCGGGCGGATCGTGTATCGGCTTGGGTTCTAGACGAGGTTGAGTAGCTGGCTCGGGGCATTGCTGCGTCATGAGTTCATCTTCTTTTTGAAGCGCACGATAAGATTCGTTCCATCCGATGGTCATCAGGTCATCAACGACCAATGTTATCATTTTTTGCTCCCCGACATCCTGCCACTTGGCATGGAACGTTTCGCACCGAATGTAGGCTCCCAAGGCAACCTCCCCCGTCTGAACAAATCGATGCATGTCGCCTCCCAGAAGGGCCTGAACGCATAGTTCCCCATCACCGAGGAGTAATCGAATGGCCTGCCATCTTCCAGAGCGTGAGACAGAAACGCGATCGATGCCTTCCACGAGAAAGATGCTGCCGGGTACACAATAGCGCGTGCGAATAATTTCCTGAACTACCGACACAAGCTGGAAAGATTCGCCCAAGAATGTGACGGCGGCGGAATCGAGCGTCACCGATTCGTCAGGCATGTGCGATGATCCATTTGGTGAAGTTGTTGAAGTGTGAAGGTGAGGCCATTCCACGAACCGTGAATGAAGTCAGTATGCATTTATCCACAATTCACTCAAAGCGGGGTTCTTGTTCCACGACAGACATCTCTTCAACACCAGCATCTCGATCCCAAGATGGACAGTCCTTATGCGCGAGAGCTCAATGTAGCCATCGGAGCCTTACAAAAGGCGGCTCAGCTCAGCCAATCTATTGTTTCCGACAAAGACAAGGGCGCCATCGAGAAGGAAGATTTGAGTCCTGTGACTGTCGCTGATTTCGCAGTCCAGGCGCTGCTCACAGCGACCATCAAGAATGCGTTTCCCGAGGACCGAGTGGTCGGAGAAGAGGATGCGTCGGATCTTCGTCAAAACTCCGTTCTGATGGAGCGCGTGTGGGAGCTGCTCAGCCGTGTCGCAAATGACGAGGATACGCCATCTTTATGTCAACTACCTGCAACTCAAGAGCAGATGTGCGACCTGATTGATGAATGTGGTGCTAGTAGCCCTACTTCTTCTGGACGAACTTGGATCTTTGATCCCATCGATGGAACAAAGACGTATCTTCGTGGTCAACTCTACGCTATCAACATTGGTCTCCTGGCGGACGGCGAGCAAGTCGCTGGTATTGTGGGCGCACCTAACCTGTCCATCGATGCAAAGGCGCCTCTGAAGAACGAAAATATCGACCCTACTGGAGAAGGTTGCATCTTCTTTGCCGTCAAAGGCCATGGCGCCTACATACGCCCTCTACGCTCCGACCAACCCAGACGGCTGTCCTCTCACGCCGCCGATCAACAAGTCAACTTCGTCACCAGTGCCACCATCGTCGACTCTGCCCTCGACGGCATCCACGAGATAGTCGCCTCTCGCCTCAGCGCTCCCTACCCAGGCAGCGACCTCGTGCCTTGGGTTCTCCGCTGGGCTGTCCTCGCTATGGGACTCGGCAATACGACAGTCTGGGTGTACAAGCGCCGAGACCGCTACGCCAAGGCATGGGATCACGCGGGAGCCATGTTGCTGTTCGAGGAGGCTGGTGGAAAGATTACGGATGTGCATGGGAAGAAGATTGACTTGACGGCTGGAAGGAAAATGAGCGCAAACTTCGGGTTTGTGGCGGCGCCAACGGATATCCATGGGCGAGTGTTGGAGACTGTGCATGAGGTGCTTCGGGAGCAGGGCAAGGAGGAATTTCTGAAGTGATGGACAGTCACAAATGTCAATAAAAAAGAGGAGGATGACGATTCGACAACCCTTTGATGGCGCTTGTTGATAGAACAAATTTTTGGTCTCGTTGCGAACCGACCCTTGACGAAAGAATCCATGTCAATTTAAGACCTTTTCGATCCCGGCTCAGTCATGTTTCTCGTCCCAGATCCTACATATGCTCTTGCGAACCAGGTCGGAAGTATTTCATTCCACTCAAACGACGGCGCGCCATGTTATCTTCGATGAGTGGTCTAGATCAGCCTCACCCGTTCAAACAGATTGAAGGAATTTTTGGAAGACGCGCAAACGCTTGAGGATGGCCCACAGCGCCAGATTCAAGTCCAAACGCATACTTCTACAATAGCGAAAATACCAACACAACGTTGATACCTGTATCAATTGCGCAAACACACCCTGTGCGTTAATCGAAGTCTGTCAGTTTGTCAACTTACCACCATTCAGATATAAAAGAGAGTCTCATCGCCTGCCGAACATGTCTTCCTCCTTTCCCATCCAACTTCATCGGCTGAGAGCTCTACAGCATCTTGTCCAAGCACAAAGCTCCAGCTTCCCAAGACCACAAGGTCCAATCTAAATCGACTATCCTTCGCCAACGTTCTTGTCGTGAAACAGCATCTTCCATCATGTCGTCTCAAAAGTCTCGTGTCAACAAGCTTGCTGAAGAGCGTGAGCTTGCTCGCAAGAATCGTATGTATCCCCCAGTCACAGCATCATCGGTTTTTCTTACTGACCTGACTGCAGTGCCGGCCGTCCAGTATCATATGGCTCTCCTCCGCTGGGCCATCAATTCGCCTGCCAACATGAACGCCAACGGGCTCCGGGGGGCCCCCAAGAAGCCCACGGGGTATGTTTTGGACGAGAAGACTGGGCATCTCCATGCCAAGTTTGACGAAGCGAAGGGGTCGGATGATGGTACTCTTACTGTCGACAAGAAGGCTGATTAAATGGGACATCAAGTACTTGATCGTTTGGAGACGGGTTGTCGGCTGGGTGGAATGGTCCTGGGTGAACAAACCTGGTAGTTTTGCGCCCTCATCTCACTTGCAAAAGGCCTGATGCCTGGATGGGAAGGACAACCTGGGGTGATTGCCACGTACAAGGGCTCAATTAGTGAATAAAAACCTTGTTGTCTGCATTTAGTGATACTCGACCGATTACGGTGATGGCCGTATTTGTAGGCAGCTTACTAGTCACATGATCACTGCATTTTTGTCTCGTGTAAGCACCTTACCTGCAGTAATCATCAACTGCAAGATGCCACAATCACAAACATATCACGATGAATACAAAATCTGCAAATGAAGCGCCAAATTTGAAGCTCGACATCTCTCGGCGAGAGGCAATCGACCGACTTTTCGCTGACTTGTCGCCTTGGGATATTTTGTATCTGCGGAGAAAGATTCGCGATACCACCATCACATTAGCCACCATCGACGACCTTCCGCTAGAGCTCATCTGCACAATACTGTCATACCTGGATTTTGACGATTACCGAACATGCACTTGGGTATGCAGGAAATGGACAGCGATTTGGGCACAAGGTGCTGTCATCACTCGGGCGATGCGCCAGTTCTTCCCAGGTCTTTTGAGCTCTTACCCAGAAACACCAGCCCGACAGGTCTACCCGCTTGCGGTCAAGAAGCATCTCAAGTGGCGACAGCCTCATTGCAAATACACATGGATACCATGGAACCTGGGTGCGAGCGACATCTTCAAAGATTTACCCGAGTTTGCCCCCGATGAAAAGGTACCTGCCGAAGTCTTCTGGCCTTTCCTTTACAATAAAGACAAGCTGGCCTGGCAGCCTCGCCCAACATGGGTCATTATAGATGATCTCCGCACGCAAAAGAGGCAGCGATTTGTACTGCCCAGAAGTGGCATGACGGGCGCACAATGCCAGATCGCGGCAGTCAACGACCAACTTCTTGTTTTACTTGAGCTTAGGGGAACGGACCGTACGGCGTAGGTGCAATCCCCAGCGTATGCACCCGACATCAGTCACTGACAAACTTTGCAGTCACGTTGTCAATCTTGCTACGAGAGAATGGAAAGCTCTTACCTTGCCCGCCCGTCTTGAGCATGCGTATGTGGACTCCAAGACTGTCAGCATTGTTACCGAGATTGGACAAATCCTGCTCTTTACTTGGGGTGGGAAGATGGTACAGCTTGATCTCTCACAGATTGAGTACCGCCCGGCTGGCTCCAATTCCATGTTTGGAGGTGTGCCGAAGGTTTTGCCGCACCCCACACAGGACAATGTGATCTTTGCCGTGTGGGCATTCTCCCATGAGTACCGAGGTGAGTTTATTCAGTGATTATACAGTTCATGCAGGTGCTAACAGCAACAGACAAACGATTATGTAGCTTCGCGGTTGTCAAGTTCGAAGATGGTCAAGCTGTTTGGCAAACAACAGAATCAATTCCAAACCCGCTGCAGAACCCACAGAGACACTGCGAAGAAGTAATTTGGCTTACGTTGTCATTTACCTGCCGAAAATCGGACAATGACGGCACCTTTTCCCTCGGGTTGTATCGCATCCAAGGAGCAGAGAAAGCCAAACTCGAACTCTGCCCTTGCTGTGAACCACGGAAAAGAAAGGGAGACTGGGGAGCTGTCACATTTAATGTTTTAACACAAACTTTTAGCCATCACGATTACTTGTCGTTGCGCCCTGATATTCTATGGGATGGCGAACCCTACGAAGCTCTTGTGTATCGAAACGCAATGAAACTCGCGGACGCACACCTCTGGAACAATGACTTGCTGCTAGCTGCGACTACGACAGATGACCATGACACGACGGATGTCCATATGCAGACAATCCATCCTGCTGGAAGCCACAAAGCAACCTCTCCACAATGGCTACCCGTGCGTCTTCGAGATGCAACTCAATCACACAGAACCCAGGTGTTTCAGGACGATGACTTTGTGGTTGTTCCTACCCGGGGCGGCATGGCTCTATTTGAGCCATCGGAATCACGCTCAGCAGGTATGATGAGCGACACTGTCGAGTCAACAGGTCGTACTGTATTACCTCCTCGGATTTCATTTTATTTGTGGGAAATGACACAGATGATTGAGATCAGGCACAAAGAAGCAGGTTGTGGGTTGAGATCGCGACGGGAGAGAAGCAGAGGACACCAAGATTCGCCGCTTCCGTCGTATTACATGGACAATTTTAACACTTCGGGGTCTTAAGAAAAGTCGGACCATTAAGATTGAAGAGATTGATAGGATTGATCGATAATGTGGTGTGACTGTAACTTTGACTGTCTCCGGGTTTTTGTCCGCCCGGCATCGGAGGCAAATTGTGGGGTAAAACTGAAGCATGACCCATGACGTGGGATCGCGATGGAGCAGCACCAACTGACGTGATTCACAGTCAGACTCTTATCTTTATCTCTGCCTATTTTCTCTATCTTCGACATGATCACGACCTGACAACTTCCTCCTTCAACTCCTACAACCTCACCATGTCGTCCCCCGCTGCGGACGACGCCACTCCGGCTTCGCGCCTCATCGACGCCGATCAAATCTCTACGCGCAGTTCAAGCTACGCCTCAGACAACGACTCCATATCCGAGACCCGCGAATCACGACGCAAAGCCAAGCATGCGATTCGACTGACAGCCTTCATCTCTGCGAATATCATCGCCTTGGCTTGCGGTTCCATCGTCGTCTTTTCCCTCTACGCGCCGCTCCTGCAGTCGCGTCTGCACTACACACAGTTCCAGGTCAATGCTGTCGCTATCGCCGGTTCCGTCGCGCTTTACCTCCCCATTTCGCTCATCGGATATATCTGCGACCGCGTTGGTTTGAAACCGCTTGCTCTTACGGGAGGAATACTTTTCGGCGCCGGATATGGCACCGCAGCGGTCGTGTATAGGAATTTGGACCTCGAGTACCGCAGTCACCCTCATTATCGGGTCGACGGGGACTGGTCTCTTCCGTTCATGATGTTTGCGTTTGTCTGCGTCGGTATTGCGACTTGCTCTCTGTACATGGCTGCTGTGTCTTCGTGCGCAAAGAATTTCGGAAAGGGTCGATACCGAGGCTTGGCACTCGCGACACCTATTACTTGTTTCGGTCTGAGTCCCATGTGGCTGAGTCAAGCGGGGACTCGTCTGTTCACTGAAACGCGACCAGACGGTTCCAAGGGAGACTTGGACGTGTTCCGCTTCTTTGTGTTCCTCGCCATCCTTACGTTCGCCATGGGCATTCTGGGAACGTTTACACTGCGTGTTGTGGATGAGGATGATCTCATTGACGAGGCTATTGAGGAGCTGGAGCAGAGTGGTCTGCTTGACGGAAGCTCTCTGCTCGGCCGGTCCGAGCGGAATTACGGCGCTGCTAGTACGCATGGGGATGAGATGGAGAACTCAGCTCTCCTTGACCCGTCGAAAGACGATGCCAAGTGGAAGAAGAACTGGGTTCTCAACGCTGAAACGCGTTCGTTCCTGGCTGATCGCACAATGTGGCCGTTTGCTCTGGCGTTTCTATTGATCGTTGGTCCGGGTGAGGCGTTCATTAACAACCTGGGAACGATCATTGGTACTCTTACCCCGCCTGAGATGGAAGGTCTAAGTCATCGCACGTCGGCGGCTACACATGTCTCAATCTTTGGTGTTACTAACACCGCCTCGCGTATCTTTATCGGTACTTTAACGGATTTACTTGCGCCGTATCCCCAGACTCAGCATGTTCAGGCACCACAGACTCGTTCTGCAGTGAGCAGTCGGTTCTCCATCTCCCGAGTAGCCTTTATGGCCTTTTTCGCGACACTGCTGTCTCTTGGACTTTTGATCTTGGCATCTGGCCTAGTGCAGAACCACGCCGAGCGGTTCTGGCTTGTCTCAGGCCTCGTCGGCGCAGGCTACGGTGCCATCTTCAGTCTTACACCCCTAATGGTTACGATTATCTGGGGTGTTGAGAACTTTGCTACGAACTACGGTATCATCGGCATGCTTCCTGCAGCTGGCTCGACCTTTTGGGGACTTATCTACTCAGCAACGTATCAGAACGGAGCCAATAACTCAAAGGCTGCTCCTGGAGATGGGGAGCAGGATGATTTGTTCTGCTATGGAGAGCAGTGTTATGCTCCGACGTATTGGGCTGAGACAATCACAGTGTGGGTCGCTGTTGGATTGTTGATCTACGCTTGGAAGGGTAGAGGAGGATGGGCTCAGCGTGGAATTGTGATTTAAGCATTGGTACGGCGTTTCTGGATAGACAGCATACGTGGGTACGGAGGGGATACTGGTTTAGCATGTGCTTTTCTCATTGCAGCATAGTTTTGGTTATCTCAGTTCAATATCATAGCGGTTTTAGTCTGCCGATGTTCCGTGACAGCTCCTATTCTAAGAGCTAGATCTCTATTCTTTAACCCCGACGCCTGCATGTTTCCGACAAGCTACCCCAGATTTTAGATCCTGTGACTCCACCCACGTCGTCATTCGTGCAAAGTTTCCCGCGGGCAACTCCCCCTCAGTTCAGATAAGAATGGTATGGTGCGTCTTTCGGTCTCCAAGCTTGACCTCCGATCAGCCTCCCGGTTCCTAAATCAACTACCGTAGTGCGAACCTTGCGGCGTAGGTTCCACTTGGGTCCTGCGGGATTTGATAGGAAGTCCTCGGGGAACTAGAGGAGTTGTATCTGTGGAACTCCGGGGAAGTGTGCTTATCTTACTATGTAAATGGCATGTTCGTGTCTGGTTTAGCTGAGATAGGACTGTATCAAATGCAATCATGGCTGAACAGAATCGCTCTAAGGGCTTGTCGTTGACTTGGCTTGCTGCGCTGCCTGTTATTCTTGCGGCTGTTTTTACGGCGTATCCTGATGTGTTGAGGAGATCTTCTGGACCTGAGCCTGCGCCGTCTGTGACGATCAAGCAGGGACATATTATTGGAAAATTCGTTGATGATGGCACGTTTCCTGAACCGCTGGAGGGATTCATGGGAATTCCCTATGCTGTGCCTCCGGTAGGTGAACGGCGGTTTCGGCCTGCTGAGCCTGTGGCTGCGAGTAATGAGACCATCGAAGCCTACTACTTGGGACCCAGGTATGATCCCAGTGAATCTTTTATGATCAAATACTAATTGTTGAAGATGTCCTGGCATACAACTAGTTCCCTTCCTCAAAGACCCTATTCTCGGCCCCGACTATGAATCAGAAGATTGCCTCACCATCAACGTCTGGCGCAAAAAGGGCCACTCACCTAGCAAGGGAAAACTCCCCGTTGCAGTTCTTATTCCCGGTGGAGCGTTCAACCGTGGTGCTGCGCGGATGCACAATTCGCACACGATGCTTGCTTTCTCAGAAGAACCGTATATCGCTGTTAGCATGCAGTACCGAATTGGCGTCTTTGGCGGACTGAACACTGAGTTGACTGCCAAAGAGGACGTTTTGAACCTCGGACTCAAGGATATGTATGTTGCGCTGGAGTGGGTTCAGGAGAATATTGAAGCGTTTGGGGGTAATCCTGATGATGTTACTATCATGGGGTTGAGTGCTGCGGCTCATGGTGTAAGTTCATTCTGGCTTGATGTAAGGATAATTACTGACTTGAACAGATTGGGCATCTTATTATGGATATCAATCAACCGAAAAAGCTCTTTCACAAGGCTGTTATGGACTCTGGAGCTCATACTGCTCGTGCTCTTCATCCTCCGGACGCAGCTCTCAATACCCAGCACTTTCGCGAACTTCTCGACCTCACGCCCTGCTCACACTTCAAGAACCTCAAAGATCCCAAGGTTCTGACTTGTCTTCGTGGTCTTCCCTCTGAAACAGTAGACAAGGCGGGTAAAGAAGTATTTACTCGTTCGGATCCTTCCATCCGCTGGGCATGGCAGCCTGTTATCGACGGAAACATCATTTCTCGACGACCGTTGGAAGCTTGGATGTCTGGAAAGTTCAACAGAGTTCCTATTTTGACAGGATCAGCCACAAACGAGGGCGCGTACTACGTTCCCCAGAAAGCGGACAAACCTGAGGATTTCACCAACTTCTTCCGCAGTCTTTTGCCTCATCTTACTAAGGAAGAGGTTGCTGAGCTCGAGAAGCTGTATCCTGATCCTTCTACAAACCCAGACTCGCCGCATGTTGATACTCGTGGGTTTCCCGGTATCGGATCTCAGTACAGACGGCTCGAGACTGCTTATGGCCACTATGCCTACACTTGTCCTGTGCGGCAGACTGTTATCTGGGCTACTTCGCATGATGCACCTGAGCCCGCGTATCTATACCACTGGGCACTAAACAAGACTGCTCTCTTTGGCGCCAACCACGGTGATCAAATGCGCTATCAGACTTTTAACAGAGAAGTTCGCGAGATTTCACCAGCGCAGAGAGAGGTCTCGGGACAGTTTCATGCGTATTGTACTAGTTTCATCACCAAGGGTGATCCCAATGCCATCAAGGGAAGGTTTTCGCACCGGCCGGAGTGGACATCGTTTGAGAATGGAAAGGGAAAGACGATGTTGCTTGGTGTAGGTAATGACGAGAGAGCTGGGGGAACGGAGGCTGGGGAACCTGCTCTGCTGCTTGACTTTAAATGGGGTGATAAGCAATGTGAGTTTTGGTGGAGGGTGTCTTCTAAGTGGGAGGACTAAAACTTGAGGTTATTTAACAGATATTCTGTAAAATAAGACTTAAGTTGACATAAATGCACAGCGTCGTGTTTCCGGAGAAGCATTATTCACTTAATTAGTCCATGTCTACCCCGTCTTTGCCAAGCAATGTAGGATTCACTAATCCAAGCTACCAGGGTCTACTAGCTACAGGTTCACTTGATCAAATTCCTTTACGTAAAACTCAGGCATGAAAGTGGAATTCCCCAGATTTTGAAGCATGGGTTGCTGTGCGTTCACCAAATCTGGGGTTTAGTCTCTGGGGTTTAATCACAAGGACAGCACAGGATATTACTCAAACGAGATTCAATTGCTAAATTACATGACATCATTACATAACATAACGCAGCGCTAATACGAGTAGCGGAAGTTGGGGTTCTCAAAGTCTGTGAGATCCTGCAACAAGGCATTATCATCCTCCACGACTGGTCCCTGCTCATCACGAAGACGGTTTCGTCGAATCAGAACGAAGCGAAGGGCAATCGCAATGACAACTTGGCCGGCGATACAGCCAATGATGAGCTTGCAGCCGGTTTGGTAGATGGGAGCCTCAGAACCGAGGAAGCCATGGGGACCGACGATGTTGCCGATACAGTAGGCGAGGAAGACAAAAGCTGTGGCGGTGGTTCGCTTTGTGTAACCGCCGACGTTGGAAGCGGGCATTTGAAGGGCGACGATAAGAGAGCCGATGAATGATGCGCACTGACGAGTAAGTTAGTGGGATGTAAAACAGTTCTGTAAAGTGAATACTTACAATGTAGTAGCCAGCGAGCAGACCACCCTTGTTTGTTCGAGGGAGCTGCCAGAACAGAACAACAGCAACAAGAGTAGGCAGAAGCCAAATAACCATGACGATCGTTCGGATGTTCTTAAACTTGGACGCCGCATAAGGACCAGTGAACATGAAGAAAGCAGTACAAGCGCCATAAGGAATGCCATAAGCTGTAGTAAGAAGAGGATCCTTGGCAAAGCCCTTGACGATAAGCTTGGAGAAGTTGGCAATTCCACCATTGACAGTCTCGTTGAGCAGCGTGTAGAAGAACAGAAGCCAGATTTGCGAATCGCAAAAGACCTCTCGGATTTGGTCCCGCTTAATGGTTCGGTTGAACACACCAGTCTTGTTACGAGCGCTTTGGGCAATGAGCATAGCACGCTCTTCGACAGTGTATCGGTGGGCTGTGAGGATGTTGTTGGGCAGGAAGAAGAAGAGCAGAATGCCCCAGCAGATAGTCAAGCCACCGCAGAGCACGTAGATAATGCGCCAAACATCCCAGCCCTTGGCCTGACCGACACCGTAGAAGAGAATACCGCCAAACATGCTACCGAAACCGTTGAAGCAGTAGAACAGACCAGCGCGGGCGGGCTGTGTCTCACGACGGAACCATTGCGAGACGATGAGCATAAAGGCGGGTGTGATGACGGCCTCGAAGGTTCCGAGGAGGAAACGGCATACAGCGAGACCGGCGAAGTTGTTGCAAGCGGCTGTGAGGCAGAGAATGGCGCCCCAGATAATGACGAAGCTGCTAACAATGGTACCAGTAGGAAGACGCTGGGCGAGATATGAGGCAGGCCATTCGGCGATGAGGTAGGCAAAGTAGAAAATGGATGCCATCCACGAGTACTCATCAGCTGTCATGCCGGTTGTTGTGAAGAGATCAAAGACAGCTGAGTAACCAAGGGCTTGTTTGTCGACATACTGAAGGAGATAAGTGCCGCAGAGCAAGGGCATCAATGTCCAGTCGACTTTTCTCCTAAGTTTCTTGAGAGCTGTCTCATCGGACATGAGCTCGTTGAGACGAGAATGGGCAATACCATGTTGTTGGAGGAAAAGCTCTGCCTCATCAAGGTCTGTAATGCTACCGTTCTTAATATCGGCCTCGACGTCATCGTGCTCAAGGGGTTGAGTCTTCTTCTCAACCTCGATATCCTGAGTCTTGGTGTCCGCCATGTTGATGGTGTTTGATATGAGGATGTATGGGCAGGAGATGATCAGAAAAGACTCTCGTCCTGATCTTGGAAAGAACAGCGACGAAGCGCCCTTTTGAGCTCCCCATTCCAAGTGAGGGGGCGATAAACTAAACCCGGCGATTCATGTTTTGGTGCTGTTGAACACTGGGATCCGGGGAAGCGCTAGGGTGGTGGTGGATACTGTGATAGCGGTTGTGGGTTTGGGTGAGATACCGCTAGCTAGGGGGGGAGATAGCGGGTGCGGGGATGAGCTGATGCTGTACGTATCGTGTGTTATCTGCCGGGTGAAGTTTGCCGGTGTGTGTGAAGTTTTCCGCGGGAAACTTGTGTTGGTGGCGGAGGCTAGAATTAGTTGCGAAAAGAGAGATAGGACGTCAGGTCTAGAGATAGTATTAGACTATTGAGATAACTTGGCATCATATCTACAAGATAGAGGTTTTGAGTTACGATGGAATGATCAGATGATAGTGATAGCGGCTTGGAATGCGTCATGTTACAGCTGGGCGGAAGCATCACTTGGTCAGTTCTATCACAGAAGAGAAGACTAGGATTGTGTTGAATAATGAATCGATTGTGATAACTAACTAGCCCTAGTGACAATAGTTCTGGACGATAGGAAGGTTACATTGCATTTGTACTATATCTCACATTTTATACTCCCCCAAACACCACGCTCAACGCAGCACACATACTCTACAACTTGGGCTTTCCATCAACCGCACTCCAGACCCTCTTCCCAGCAAACCACGTCTCCTTAATCTCGGCCTTTAGCAACGTCTTTGCATCCCACTCCATATCCGCAATCACGATATCCGCCAACTTGCCCACCTCTAGACTTCCAACCCGATCATCCTGGAAGACACTCTTGGCCGCGCCCTGCGAACCAGCAACCACGGCTTCACACACGCCAAGCTTGAAGTGCTCGTTGATGACTTCTTCATAGTCTGGCTCTCGGGCTGAGCGGCGTGTGGCGGCGACGTAGACGTTTTGAAGGGGGTTCCAGGGTGCGGTGGGACTGTCGCTTCCGAGAGCGAGGAGGGCGCCTGAGTCGGCGAATTCACGGTATGCAAATGCGCGGTCGCGTCGGTCGCCGATGAGTCGCGGCCAGGCGCGGAGGATGGCGGGATCGGCGTGGACGGGTTGAATAGAAGCTGTCAAGCCCAATTTGCCTAGTCGCTTTGCATCTTCTGGTGATGAGACCTCTAGATGTTCAATTCGGTGGCGAGCACCGGGCTTGCCGTACTTTTCGAGCATGTCTACTGCCATCTTGATAGCAGCGTCTCCGATGGCGTGAAGAGCGATCTGGACACCAGCGTCGGCGGCCTGCTTTACGACTGGCTCGAGATGCTCTCTTGTCCAGATTGGTGGTGGTGAAGGGGCTGTGGCGTAGGGTTCTGAGAGATATGCTGTGCAGGCGTCGAT
Organism: Fusarium sarcochroum; assembly: GCA_013266185.1. Lineage (NCBI taxonomy): Eukaryota > Fungi > Ascomycota > Sordariomycetes > Hypocreales > Nectriaceae > Fusarium > Fusarium sarcochroum. The sequence goes on from JABEXW010000205.1 coordinate 14,030, forward strand.
GATTCCGTCGCAGATAATCTTAATACCGGCGATGCGTAGATCGGGAGAGTTCTCTTTGCTGTACTGCTTTGATAACTCAACTGCTCGAGATACCTGACGGTGACGCTCTTCTGCTGTGTCGGCGGGTTTGACGATCCAATAAGCTGTGACGCGCATGGCTACATCGGGATGTCGTCTCTTGAGCTCGACCAGGGAATCCCATGCGTACTCGTCCATGGCCATCTCAATTAGACCTGTGTATCCGGAGGCGTGATAAGCTTGGAATGCGGCGAGCATGCACTCGATGCGATCCTCCATTGACGCAAGCTGGGCGAGCCTGGGCCATACAATCGCAAGAACGGATCCTTCACTAAGGACTCCAGATGGTCGACCGTTCTCATCTCTCTCGATAATTCCACCTGGAGGATCAGCCATATCGGCGACTTCCATCTCTGCGAGACCAGCTGAATTGCACCACGTCGAGTGCATATCCTTTGTATCGACGTAAATAGGTCGCGAGTCAATCTTGTCGAGGATCTTGGCCGTTACGCCGTCGGGAGTCATAGAGTGCATCCAGCCCTTAGCCATAATTCGAGGCACGTCGGGGTTAGCCTTTGCATAAGTGCGCAGCTCGTGGAGAATATCGTCGAGGTTCTTGCAGTGCTCAAGACCAATCTTACGCAGCGATTGTCCCAGCAACAAAAGATGCATGTGGCCGTCAACAAAACCGGGGAGAACTGTTCGCCCGTTAAGGTCCTGCGTGACAACATTGTCGCTCTTAATAAGTGCTGCGACATCCTCCTTTGTACCGACAGCTTGAATAACGCCATCCTTTACATACATGCTCTCAGCAAACGTAGGCTGATCGCTCAAGCTGGCGACAGTCCTCGAGAGGATCTTGCCATTAACGAAGAAAGATCCAGGAGAAGTCATGATGAGAGGATGCGATTGAAGCGACAAGAGAGGCATGAGGGAGCTTGGCTGGGCTGTTTACTACTTATACCATGCATGGGCTGTTCGCCTCTTTGGGTTGGCCTGGCGTCCATGCGCCGGGAGCCACTCTAAGTGGGCTGGATGTGCCTATCATGAGTCTTGAAGAAATGTGATGGTGGGGAGGAAGTTCGCTCATTGCCGGCACAAACGGACCCTGCATCGGCTAAAGTCGAGCATGTGTTGTCATAGTAGCAGAGTATTAAGGATCTTGACTTGGCTTGGCTTGCATGAACTACATCAACAGTTATATTCGACATGAGACATTCACAATTACATGTCTTGAACCAACACGACAAAAAAGAAAACCCAACCTCGGCCGTGGGATGATGCTCCACCAAATTCCGTAACCGGCGCCGAACTCGTGGGGACCCTTGATCATCAGCCGTCATCATTCTCGACGCCAATTGGTCCTTGATCAAGCCAAGATGGGTCCGAGAAAATCGCTCATCCTAAGATGATCTTATCAGATTCAACGTCATCAGCTGATCTTCCCAGTGCAGATGCAGGCCATTCGAATCCAGTCTTCAAAGACCGAGGTCTACTCTGCCTCTAATCCAGCGCCTTCATCTGCGCTGGTCTTGGAAAAAGATGTTCCTTTCCCCGAGATCAAAGCCGGTCAGATTCTTGTCAGGGTATATGCTACTACCGTGACTCGCGACGAGCTGACTTGGCCTGAGTCGTACCATGGGGAGCAGCGGATTCCGGGATATGACTTTTCCGGAGTCGTCGAACGAATTGCGGGACCATCCAAGTTCAAGCCTGGCGATGAGGTCTACGCCATGGTTAGCACCACGCGAGGCTCGACGTGGGCAGAGTACGCCATGGCTTTAGAAGAGGAGGTCGCTCTCAAGCCTGCCAAATTATCCTGGGCTGAGAGCGTGACAGTTCCGTTGAGCGCATTGACGGCATGGCAAGCTCTCTTTGTTCACGCAGGTGTTCCAGAGCCAGCCTTTGGCACAGCCGCCAAGCATAACGCTGGCCGCAAGTTGCTTGTCACCGGAGCGTCAGGTGCTGTAGGATCGTATATAGTTCAACTCGGCGCTCTTGCGGGCTTACACGTTGTCGCTGCATCGAGCTCTACGGAACGTAACGGCGACTTTCTACGATCTCTCGGCGCACACGAGGTAGTCGAGTACACCGAGCTGGACAAGCGGTCATTTGACATAATTGTCGACACAGTCGGTAGGAAAACTCTCGCGCAGTCCTGGCATCTCGTCGCCGACGAAGGGATTCTCATATCTGTCGAGTCTAGCAGCTTCAACTTTGCAAGAAGTCCTCCCGCTGGAAAGGACCACGTCAAGGCCATTTTCTTCATCGTGGAACCTTCGGGGAAACAGCTTGAGAAATTAGCAGAGGCGTTGGATGCTGGACTTGTTAAACCTTTTCTGGCGGAGACGTTTCCTCTTGAAGAGGCGAAGGCGGCATATGAGAAGGCGAGTGGGAGGATGGAGCGAAGGGGTAAGGTTGTGCTTGTCCTGTGATTGAGGGGATTTAATCTGCTTAGGTGGAAGTTTTAGTATTTTGATTGAGACTTTTGTGTGAGTTTTGTGTGATGTATATTAAGTTAGTTCTTGTTGATGGTTCATGGTGGGTTGTTCGGCCCACCGAATACAATCGTTAATGGTGTTTCGCAAGCGTATCAATTCACCGACAGGAGGGTCAAGCGATACGTACCTATTGTTAGCAAAAGACGATATATTGAACAGAAATAAGAGTCGTTTTGCAAGAAGGATGTGGTATTCGTCCAACACAGTACTGTAGGTGGTATAAGCTTTCTTGCAGCGCATTTCGGAAGCTTGAGCTTAAGCACTTGTGCAGACAATTGGTCGTTAGCTTGATACATAACGAAGATGTGTTCCTTGCAGTAATTAAGGCTCAGCTCTAATGTCTCGTCTGATGTATGCAGTACCTAGCGTTGGGTAGTGTCAGATAAACCCTTGTATCTCCTTACATCGAGTATCTACAGTCTTCTCTCGAGCGGAGTTGACCACGGCATCAAAGTATATACTGATGCCCTGATCATGGGATCAACAGACCTCGAGTACAAAAGGCATATTTGGCCAATCGCAGAATATAAGAACACCATCCTCTCCTGGTCTTGTCTGGCTTGACTTCTTCCCCGTCACCTACCTCGCAACTGCTACCAACACAACTCAACCCGACAACGACAGCACAAGACACACCAAATATTTGATGTGCCAGCATAAAATCTTCATTGATACACAACTCGAGTACTTTTCCTAACAAACAAGATCCTTCTTCGTAAGTCCCAATATCTACCAAGACTTCAATCACTTACACTCGACATCAGTTTACTTCCATCATGCAACGCCTAAACTTTGAGTGCGGGTTCAGCATGTCCCCACCCCTCGAGCCAACAGAAGAAAACATCCTCCACTACGAGAACTTTCTAGGCCGCTTGGCCACCGAGTTCAAGGGCCAGACAGACCCCGATGCCCTCACCGCCGACAAGACAGTCCTGATCACCCCAAGCACCCCTGACGCATCAGTGAGCAAAGAAGACGCCAGTGCGTTCTACCACTTAATGCTAGCAGGATGTCCCAAGATTCCCGCCAATCCAGCTCACTGCGATCACTTTGTGGACTTCAGCCTCTGCTTCAGGAACGACGGGGGACTGTCAAAACCTGCTGTTGAGGATTATAACAAGCGGGTGTACCTCATCGCCAAGGAGTGTTTTGGAAAGAGAGTGAAGTATTGGCATGGGCTTTGTAGAACACGGGGGAATAAGCAGTGGGGGTATTATTGCCGATGCGATACCGACAGGGAGGAGGAGATTGTGAGGAGATTGTGTCGGGGTGAAAGCATGGAGTGAATATTTTCAAGTAATTCATACGAGAGCCAGCTTTGAATACTTCTGCGTATATCTTTATGTATTTGCCAAGTTCAGTTGCAAATAAATCTGTTTGACTGTGTGTGACATTTGTCTTGATCAAGCGTCTTGTAGAAGGCTACCCTAGGGCGTTCCATTATTTCAACATGCGGGGACTTGTTTTGGCGCTTTACTAAATACTTCATTTATACTGCTTTTGCATCATCAAGCAATGATTATTTTTTGCTTGTTTTGTTTTGCTGAGGCTGGCGGGAACGATGAATGCCCGGTGTAAAGCGCCGCTGTCGGCTACTGAATGTGCTGAAGTTGTGGGAAACCCGTGTTCTTTGCCTTTGTTAAAGCTACTGCTAGAATCTTACATGTACACTTGGCGAATAACACACATGTAACTTTCGAAAAGCCCTTCGGAATTTGAGTGCAATCTTGCTGTTCAATGTCGACTCCATGATACATCGCCATACCCTGGGATGTCAAGAAACGCCCCATCCCGAGGTGTTGAGGATAGTTAGCGCATGAAATCTCCTATTGAAGGACAATTAATGCAATTTTTTACACATTGACTGCCTTGCAATCGGACGTCTATTGTGTGCAGACGCAATTCGGATGCAATATTGGCGATTGCAAACACCACCGCTCGGTCCACCAATCTCGCGATCACTTCGGCTGCCATCAATATTCGGGAACAAAGAGGAGCACATTTACAATAGACAAAATCTCTTGCTACTTGGATATTATTTGTCTGGGGTTGCGTAGCAAACAGCAGTGCAAACGCCAGTGTCAAAGGCCACAATCATTAGGCAGGATGCATCAGTTACAGCTGCTGTGATTCACTGCCTCTGCCTTCGCTTCACTTCCATCTCCCCTAACACCGCATCGCAGGACCCTCTTCATCTCCAAACACCACATATCATCTACCGTACAAACTCTTACCGCCCTTCATCATGTCTGTCGACTGCGGCTTCGACATCTTCCCGCCCCTTGTGCCGACCAAGGAGAACAAAGAAACATATCGCGAGTTTGTCAACGATGTCGTCAACTTCTTCCAAGGACCCAATAACAACACACACAACCTGATCTTAGGGACCAACCCAAACAGACCCAGTATGTTCGACGAGAGCTTCGTCCACTTCCTATTACCCGCGATGCCTAAATTCCCCATCAACGCCAAGAATTGCGACTGCTTCCTAAGCTTCAGCTCCAGCGCCTCGGCCTCCCTTATCGCCCAGCGCCGCGTTCAGGAACTGTCGAACCTTGCGAGACACCACTTTGGAGGCCGCGTGCACAACTGGCTCAATCAGAGCGACATCTATAGCAGGGGTGAACTCCGAGAAGCGGAGAACAAGGTCCTCGACAGGAAAAGTGCAAATGAGGCGGATTTGGAGGAAGAGACGGATTCGACTGTAACGCACACGGAATCAGCGGATCAACAATCGTCAGCGCGATTATCTGACTACGCCCGCATCTTTGAACAATGTTGAGCGGCAACTGGAGGGGACAGCACGTTAGTTGAGAGGTTAACCGGGACGGTTATAGGGCTGACGTTGGAGGACATCATTCACACTCGAAGGATTTGTGATAGTCATCACCGCCTCGTGTGTCAAATAAAAGTAAAGTCGATTCTTGATACGGGTATATCTTCCAGCTCATCATTAAAGCGTCAGCCAACATCAATCGCACCCAAAAAACAGCCGCATGCTCCCATAGGCCCAATTTCCTGGCAAAAATTCACGGTGTCAATGTCTCCATCCATCTTTTAGAGAAGTGCTACTAGGAATGAATTAGCTTTGGTCTTCGGAATTCCGGCCTTGTCTAGTGATTACTGACCTGATCGCGCTTCCCATGACTTATAAGGATCGGCGGGCTTCTTTGTAGGATCCACGGACCCTGAGAGCTTCCTCTGGATCTTTTCCTTGAGGCTCGGCTTGTAAGATGTTTCAAGGCCTGAATCTATTAGATGGAGATGAATGAGAATAGACATCAAGACTTACCAGGCTTTGTACTTGTGGTGGCCTTGGTTGTGTCAACGAGTGTTGTCTCGGAGACGTTGGAGGTCTTGTAAGACTCGGAGGAGAGTTGATGCGACATGGTGTGTAGTGTGGATGTGTTGCTTTGTATGTGTAGAATGTATAGTGCCTTGTATAAACTGAACTGTAACTGTCTTGACTCGAATTGATGCTGTTCAAATCTCGGGGAGTCTGCATCTATTTGTACTCAAGAGGCTTACTCGTCCCCTGCATTTGTCATAATCAGCCGCATTTGACTCACAACCTGACATTTAGGAATTAGACTAGTTGACGCCCTTCACATTCACTTGGATCACATCTTGTCAGCCCTGCATCGTCAACGGCCCCGTCTCCGTGTGACGCATTCGCACACTAACATTGTTCGGCGTGCCAAAAGAAGTTACGATCCCTGTAAGCCGAGCTGAACTATGTGGGGTTGGAGCCGAATCCCCAGGAATAGCTCAAGCCGAGCCCATTATTTCCAGGCCGGACCCATTAATTTCCAGGCCGAGCTCGTTATTTTTCAAGCCGAGGCGTGAATTTCAAGCCGACACCGAGATTTATCATCGTCGCTTCGGCTTGGATTCATCAGCAAACGGATCATTATCTCGGCTTGGATTCATCAGCAACACCTCTTTTTGTATGGCGCCATGGCCGATGCCCCTCTGCTACGACGACTAAATGGTCGGCCCCAGGCTTGCGATCCATGTCGTGCCCGCAAGGTCGCATGCGATCACGGTCAACCCACCTGTTCTCGGTGCAGAAAGAGGAGAGAAACCTGCGTCTACACCATCTCGGAGCCAAGGACCAAGAAGCAGCGGCTTCGGTCTCCCGAGACAAGCTCCAACTCGACTCCGTCGCCCTCGGCGGCTCCAGGATATCTCGGCTTCACTAGTCATAATGCTGTTTTTGAAGAGACGCGCAATAGTTTGTCGCTCGTTCATGGACCTGCTCTTGAGATCGAGCCGAGCCCGAGGCGGATCCCGAGGGCTCGGGCGTCTCTTATTGAGATGCCACCGCATCTGAGGGAGATGTGTTTGTATATCCTACGTAATCTTCCTGGAGCTCGGGATGATGTTATTGCTCATCGGCTTCACTGTCGCGCTGAGGACTGGATTTTGAAGGCTGTCGAGGATATCCTCAGCACGCTCCAGCAGGAATGGGGCCAGTATCTCACCTCCCGAGATGATGCCCAGCTAGAAGAGCTTGGTCTTGCTATCAGCAATAACACTTCACGGCCTATTCGGGACGAACATTCGAGTGCCAAAGCCTGGACTGATCAATTCACGGGGCCAAACATTCGTTGGGAATCTATCGGCTTGATCTGGACTTACTGGGATGGGTCTCCGGGATTCGATGCTTCAGTCGTGGTGAAGTGTTTAGGTTGTTGCATCGAGCTGGTTCGACATTTCACGTCTGGGAATGATATTCTGCTCTATCTTTGTTACCGGAGGGCTACCATCGAATCTCTTGTCACGGGCGACGCGGGTATGTTTGCTTGCAGTATCCTCGCATCCTCACTCGATACTGACATCTATAGGGTTGACTTCCTGGAGCTACTTCGCAGAGACAGTCGCACTCCTGACCTTCCTGGGTCTGCATGTCGGCTCAGAAAACACAAACTACATCGCCTCCCTGTGTTCTGAGCACAAGCGGCGCATAACCGCTCGAGTCTTTACCATCGACAAGGTCTTTGTATCCTTCACAGGACGTCCACCTCTGCTTAGTCGCCGATACTTCTCGTACCCTCTTGGGCTAGACATTAGCGACTGGGATCTTATGAAAGATGAAGACACAGTGAAGCGCACGATGGCGACGTTGGATGACAATGGATTCAGCCCGGATGGTGATGTCCTCGGTTCGGCTCTTGTGCGGGCGCGCATGCAGATTGCTTTGATCAAGGATGAACTTCTTGAGATGGCGTTGTCCAGCAGCGTGAAAGCGACTTTTGAGAATCTAACGTAAGGTGACTGACATGCATTTGCATTCCTCTACTGACAAGAGTAGCGAGATCAAAGCCCGCACCGAAAAGACTTACGAACGATTTCCCCCGAACCTCATTCATCAGACTGATGAACTCGATGACCCGAATTGCGACGTGGAAAAGGTTTACGCAAGGATTCTGATACGACTAGAACATCTACAGAATCTCTTCTTTGCTGAGAGATTGTTATTGCGTCTAGGACATGTCGATGAGAATCGTCTGCTACCAATTAGCTTCGAGATGGTCACTTTGACACTCCTCTTTTGGACACATCAAGATCGCTTTGCGGGTGTGAGACGGGACTTTGAGTGGCTGGTAAGTTATTCTGAAGTTTCATTGTGCTTGACTAATGAGGTTAGTTGATGGCTTTCGCTGCGCCTGGAGGAGGTATTCTATGTCTCGAACTACTGCGACCGACGTTTCGCGGCACACACCCAGATTGTCCCAAGTTGAGCCGGTCTGCTATTATACAGAAACTGAGTCTTCTCATCGGCTTTCTCGATTGGGTACGAGCACCGGCCCCCAATGCAGACCTCTGCGCCGACTGCAAGGCTGTCATCCAGGGCGTTCTCGATCACAACCTCAATGCTCCGATAGCAGGCGGAGGAGCCTTGGACACGCTCGACTGGGATATTCCAACGCAGCTCGACTTCAACTTTGATCTTCTAGATACGTTCGACTGGTTGCGTCCGGAGCAACTAAGCATGCCTGCCTGAGTCTAGGAATTCTTGGATGACGGTGTTGGTCTCGTCTGGGCGTTCGAGATGTACCCAGTGGCCGGTGTCCAGTTTGGCGGTTTGCAGATTTGGAGCCCAGGATGCTAGCATTTGCTGCTGCTGAATCATGGACTGCTCGGGCTCGGACGGGACGATGAGGAGTACAGGCTGTGTTGACTGGAAATCCTCAAACCCTTGTTCGTCTGGTGCGAAGAGATTATCCTTCCACATGCGATACCATCGACAAGCGCCTTTGTAACCGTCTGGCGAACCGAAGGCTTCCAGATGTGCCTCTTGAAGGTCTTGGGTGTACCACTCTCCGATGGGGACTCTACGATCGCTTTGCACAAAGTCGCACATCTTCCCGAGGGGATGAAACCACTCGTCCCACGCTTTTCGGTCACGACAGAATAACAGACTCATCACAGCTTCGGCATTTTTTTCGAGGACGGATTGTGAACTGAGGTCGGCTAGCCATGGGATGTATCCGAGCAACTCAAAGCCCAGGACCTGCTTGGTCATCTGGTTGATCATGTCGACGTCAAACGGTGTCCCAAGCTTTGGAGGTCCGACTGCGAGAAAGATGAGAGATTCCCAGCGCGATGGATGATATGCTGCCGCTCGCGATAGCAGCGTCGCGCCAAAGTCGTGGCCTATTCCAACGACGCTCCGTAACCTGAGGTGGCCCATGAGTTCGACTACTTCATTGCTCATGACCTTCAGACGGTACTCGTTGACTTCTGTGGGCTTGCTGCTTTCGCCATAGCCGAGGAGATCAGGTGCCACGACGCCATATCCTTCGGATGAGAAATGACGAATTTGGTGTACCCAGTCGTTGAGAGTGGAGGGGAAGCCATGGAGGAAGAGAAGCGTGGTGTTGCGAGAGGTAGGTAGGATATAGATGTAGGAGTATGTGTTGCCGCTGCGGGCGGTGAATGTTCTGCGCGGAGGTAATTCGAGTGTCATGGTCAGATGTTATCCTGTTGTAATTGATGAAGAACAGATCTAGGAGAGGTCAAGATTTAAATGCCGTTCTTCGGAGCTTTATAAAGTTGAGCGGAAAGTTCTCGGACACTTCTTGATCAATAGTCAGCTTTGCTGACATCAACACTTCGATGCACATGAGATATCTTGCCATAAGACTCATCATTCTACGAATCCAAGACATATTTCTCATACACCTCAGGATAAAACTTTCGCCCATTCTCTCGGTGACTCCGAATTTTTGTCCTAAACTGTGTCTCGCCCCAAGTATCATACTTCCCAGTCACAAACGGCGCATCAATCAATCGTCCCTCACCAGACTCATCACCCGAACCAAACTTCACAAAGTGACTCGCCAGCGACTCTAATGCCTCACGCCTTGTTAAATCGCGTCGCACACCTTGGAAGAAAGGCACACTGAACCTCTCCCTCTCACTAGACAACACGCGATGCGTAGTCGCTTTGCAAACTCCATTCGTCACCACCTCAAACGCCTGTCCGATATTCACGACAAACGTCCCAGGAATAGCAGGCACGTCAATCCAAGCACCGGATTTGTTGAGCACTTGAAGACCGCCGACGTCGGGGGATGCTTGCAGGAGAAAGGTCCACCAGCCGGATGAGTCCTTATGAGGACCTACGCCTTGGGAAGAGTTGGCAGACGCTGGATAGTGCACGAGTTTGAGACGATGTTGGTCGGAGAGGTAAGGGAAGAATGTGTCGTGAGGAAGGGAGAGGGCTTGTGCGACGAGGGTGAGGAAGCGCGTGCCTAGGTTTGTGAGTTCGGCGATGTAGCGCTCTACTATGGGGCGGAGTTGTGGTAAGTCGGATGGCCACTGTTGATGTGAGTTTGTGAACTGTACGCGTTGGATTTGTATTACCTGATTCGGACCCCGTAGACCATCGTAGAGAGGTGAGCCTTCAGGAGCTTTGGGGAGCTCGGTCGCAAGCTCAACCTGCTCTCGCTGGTCGGATTCACCCGCTGTGGTCTCAGTGCCTGCTGCGCTGTATCCTATAAAATGAGGTGAATTCTCAAGTGCGATCTCTTTTTTGGCTTCATCTGGAAGTGCAAAGAGTTTGGGGAGGACGTGCACGAGGTCGTCAATTGCAGATTGTGGTACGCCATGATTGGAGACGTAGAGAAAGCCGACGTCTGTCAGGGCAACGCGCAATTTGGCGAGAGCTTCATCGTTGCTAAGGGAAAGGTCAATGATGGGGATTTCGGTAAAGTCGTTATCCTGCATTTTGAACTGAGTTTGCATGTTTGAAGCATATTGGTTTGATCACGGCAATTTGAGAGTTTGTAGGGTAGCACGCAATTGAGGGGTTCTCTGGCGAACCAAGACTGCAGAGTGAGTACCTGTGTAGGTATCATTGTTATTCAGTATTAACTTTGATGTCCTGCAGAATTGAAACTATCATGAGAATAAAATAACAATAACACGAACTGATGATTTACCCTAAACTCAGATTCACACATAAATTCTGCAACAATGCAGATTGGTCTCAGCTGGCCGAGGTAATGTCTCGTGGGCCGCCTAATAAGAAAGAGGCACAGCCAAACGTGGGGGCGCTATGACGCGCATCGGGGATAGAGTTAATCTTGACACGTTAATTTTCGCACTCGGATTGGTTGTTCCAATCCAATCTACTGAAATCTTGGCAAGAAGCTTGTCCTTGTGACAAGGGTGCAAAGCTTAGCTTCCTTCATCACAACAGGAGCCAAGATGCCGCCAAGCAGAAAAAGCCCATTTTTTTGAGGGTTGGAAGCCAAAAGCGCGCAACCTCAATTGGACTGTGCCGTACTTGGAGGCAAGTTTTGCGAGTTTACCCGTGAGGATTTGAGCAACTTTCAAGGAATCTTGGGTGGTCGCTTTACGGATTACGACTTATGACCTGCGACTTACGATGGATCCACGCGTAGCCAAGATGGAGGAAGAGGAAGGCGATTGAATCATGGTTCGATTCGAGCATGTCATGGTTCGTTGATAGTCCAGCTAGCAACCTCTAAAGAAAGACGGCCCCTTTTACTACAGTACACGTGCTAAATTACAACGGTCGAGTACGTACTGGAAAGCTCCGTGGGCATGGGCCAGTACCTGTTATTTGTTTGTTTCGCCCAAGTGAATCGGATTGTCGCCCCTTTTTCCACCTCTTACGCGTACGGAACGGAAGCCCGCCGGCCATCCAATCTAAGCTTCTGTACGCGGGAAGCCTCCAGCTGGAGATTCAGGGTCCCTGCACTGTAACACCCCCCCGTCGCGCCCCTCTAGAAAATCACCCAGGGGGACTAGCCTCCGTATTAGCGGCTCCGCTCAAGGGGCGCAGGCCCCATTTCACTGTGCCTGTGCTTTTCCGACGGGACGGAAGGGATTTTCGTATCCCTCAAAGGGGAGGTATCCGATTACGCGTTGGGCCCTTGTAACGTGGGATGTGTGCTGAAAAGGTACGCGTACTGGTTGCCCGTCGGTATATTCAATACGGGAACGGGAACGGGAACGGAGTCTAGAGTTTGATGCCGGTGAGACTGCGGCTGCGGCTGCGGCTGCGTTTGCAGCTGGGTATTGTACCTCAAACACTCTCAGCTGACTGCACTCTACCTTGCGCATCAGCTGGTATTGACGAAAACATGACCTGAGAGTCATGGGTTGCATTAAGCTATTTTTCTAGAACCTGTCTCTGCTGGAAAGCCTGCCGCCATCACAGGGGACCTGGAATGGACTTTACTTGTCACCATCGAACCAAGATTAGCAGCGCAGCGGCCACACGCGGTCTAGATCAGCACTGAGATCAAGGAAAGGAACATGGTTCGGTTCCTAACCTGCATACGGATAGGCTTTGGCTCTGTTTCAAGCGCGTCCACTTTGCATCCACTGGGGAGGCGACTCCCCCGGGGGAAAGAGGAGAAAGCGAGAGAGAGGCCAGTTTTAATCTGTGGTCTGGGCAATCTTGGCTACATGGCTAGCTCAACGCCCGCACCTTTAGTCAAGGGTCCTTGTGCGCGCCACGACGATGCTCATCTCTTTTTTGTGCTTCCCCCCAGCAAGTTTTCACAGGCCAATACAGTGTAGTACGATAATTAATTACACTCAACCAGGAAGAATGGCGCGCTATCTTAAGTCACTGTATGGAGCATCGCATCGCTTGAGGGGGGGGGCCTTGGCCCGTACCCGGGGCTATTGGTCTTCTTGGTTTGGTGCCCCCCAGGTTACCTACTTGGTTGGGATGCAGAGCTGCGCCATTGGTAGTACGTAGATTGGTTTTTTTCGTTTGGACTAGAATTAGACACGCTGTGCCCCTGATTTAAGCCGAGTACTTATCTTTGTGCTACCTCGGCCGTTTTGTCTGGACGGGATTCTGTTTGCTCTCGATATCCGCTCTTTTCATTCTTGGTGGCCAAACGTGACTGTGATTCACTCCTTCTCCCTCTTTTCTTCACCACCTAACATTTCAACAACTTTTCTACTTCGACACTCCTTCAAAACGAACTACGAACCTATATCGATCCATCAACAGAATAATGAATCGCGACCAGATCTTGACCGCATCAGCGGTCGAGCGATTGATCGCCGATGACCAAACGATTGTCATTTTCGAAGATTCGGTGCTCAGGCTCGACGGTTGGATGGACAGACATCCGGGAGGACGACTAGCTGTTTTGCACATGGTTGGAAGAGATGCGACGGACGAAATGAAAGCGTATGTCAATCCAGGAACGAAGTTGAAGTTATACACACACAAAAAACACACTACACCAAAACAAATCTCCATAACACCCTATTGGCCTGTCGCTTTAAAACGACAACCTTATTTCCATTATGCATGCGGGGATAATACCATCAGATTATTAACACTTTTTGGGAAACAGTTACCACTCAGAAGCGACCTTACGTACCATGAAGGCCTATCGGATCGGCCGGAAGCAAGGGTCTTGGGTCAACCGCACACCACCAATTAGAGGCGGCATCTTTCGCAAAGATGCAACGGAAGCCGTCGAGATCGAGGTGTCAGATTCTAGCGTTGCTTCAGATGCCGAAGAGAGCAGCGATGCTGTCAGCTCGGCTTCTTCTGCATACAGTAGCACTGGTGTTGATGTCAACGACAAGGGTGGCCTGAAGCAGCGTTCCGTCTCGACCGAGGAGAGCCGCAAGCACTCTGCGACCCTGAGGGTGGCTAATGCTGGTATTGCTCGTGAAATTCAGCGCGACATTGAGGCGTTTCCCTCGCTAGATGCTCGTGTTCAGAAGGTTATTGCCGACAAGTACGCCGATCTTCATCAGAGGGTTCGTGATGAGGGTCTCTACGAATGCCCTTACATCGAGTATGGCAAGGAGATGGCTCGCTACACCACACTCTTCACTCTTTTTGCTACCCTCTTCTATTTCGAGTGGTACATTCCATCCTCGATCTTCTTGGGCTTGTTCTGGGTATGTATCCTTCCCTGTGTTCTTTATTGACAGTTGACTAACTGACCGTCGCAGCATCAAATCATGTTCTCCGCCCACGACGCCGGCCATCTGGCGATCACTTCCAACTTTGTAGTCGACACTCTTATCGGCATGTTCATCGCCGACTTTTGCTGTGGTCTCTCGATCGGTTGGTGGAAGAGCAGTCACAACGTGCATCATCTGATCACAAACATGCCTGTAAGTTACCCGCTCTTCTTGGTATAACTTCATACTGACCTGAATAGGAACACGATCCCGATATTCAAAACGTTCCTATCTTCGCTACTTGCCCTTCCTTCTTCAAGTCTCTTACTTCAACCTATTACAAGAACTTCGTTTTTGTCTGGGACGCTGCCGCAGACTTCATGGTGCCCTACCAGAAATACACTTACTACCCCGTCATGGCCGTCGCTCGCTTCAACCTTTACTTCCTCTCCTGGTGCCACGTCCTGTCCGAGAAGTCTGCACAGCTTGGAAAGAGCAGGGCTTGGTGGATTCGACCTACTGAGATCACCTTCATGGCGTGCTACTGGTTCCTCTTCGGCTATTGCCTCGTGTGGCGTGGTCTTCCCAGCTGGTACTACCGCGTTGCCTTCGTTGTCATCTCACACATCGTCACTATGCCTCTGCATGTGCAAATCACCCTGTCTCACTGGGGAATGTCCACCGTCGACCTCGGCGAGACCGAGTCTTTCGCTCAACGCCAGCTCCGAACTACCATGGACATCGACTGCCCTGAGTGGCTTGACTGGATCCATGGCGGACTTCAGTTCCAGGCTGTTCACCATCTCTTCCCCCGAGTCCCGCGACACAACCTCCGCAAGGTGCAGAAGATGATCCGCGAGTTCAGCAACGACACTGGCATCCCATACCGCACCTTTGAATTCGTTGCCGGAAACAAGGTTGTTCTCGGAAGACTACAAGATGTCAGTGATCAGCTGGCTGTCATGATCCAGTGCCAGCAACACATGGCCCGGACGGGAGATAGTGGACTTCATTGATTTCTTAGACTAGACTAGCTTGAGCGCAGGCGTTTTTCCTTTTTACAAAAAGTACAGTACATGAGTAATAGATCACTGTCTTCCTTATACTGCCATGTCCATCGATGTGGTCCTTCCGAAATCCCATGCTTGCTATAAATGGTACCTGTATACTAGACAACTGTGAGTATTTTGATGTCATGTTTAGAATGGGGAGGCATACCTATTGTCTGTCGTCGTTAAGCAGCCTCAGGCATACAGCGCCTTGGGATAGACAATCGCATCAACAAGCCGAGCCGCTTGGTCTAGATCCAGAAATAGAGGCTGATGGCTTATGTCCACCAGAACTGCCTGTCCAAAAGCTTACACCTGTCATAGATGACATCTGATACCTGGTAATTGTGAGCTCGTGATGCCATGCATGAATGAGGAAACATACGTATTCTTTGCCGTCGTCAAGTTAACCTTTGAGCGGCACATGGCAACCCAAGACAGACACCCGGACGAAGTCTAGATCCACCAATAGAAGCTGAGGTAAGTCGAATCAGATACCATGTGTTCGATCTCCTCAATTTCTCCTGGCTCCATCATGCTCAAGTCTGCACCAGCTTCGTAGAGAGCAATGATCATAGCGCGCGCCGGGAGCGACTTTTCCAGCCGGCCATGGCCGCGACGGAATGCAAGTGTCAAGGGTAACTGACGACATGGCATCAAGTCGACTTCGTCGGCGGTCTCGTTGGGGTCGGCACCGTGAGCGAGAAGCCATTTGACTGCTTCCACTGAGTATTCCGAGATGGCTTGTCGAAGAGGGCGCCAGCCAAGTCTAGGTGGGTGAAAGTCTAGGTTGGAGAATGTGAACTTTTTGAACCAGGGGTCTTCGGGGTAGCAGTGGTCGATGGGTGCTCCGGCCTCGAGGCATCGCTCGAGAGTGCCGGTGTTGATGACGTGGGCACCGTAGAATAGGGGAAGCCAGTTGAGATGCTTGCCGGACTGCTTGTAGAGGTCTCTGTTGAGGGTGCGGTACATCTTCTTCGAGGTGCGGGCTAGGTTGGAACCTGCGGTGAAGGGGAGGAGGGTGGTGATCTTGATGAGGATCTCGGGGGGTTGGTTCTCGAGCTTGAGGTGGGATTTAAACGGATCCATGATGGACTTCGTTTGAGGGAGAGGTATGTGTTCTGTGATGATGGTTGTTGCTGGGGTTGATGGAGAGAGTTGTGAGAAGTTGAAGTTGCGCTGTAGGTGGCAGGGCAAAGCTGGATTCTAGTACCTATGCATGCTCGAAGTGAATGGGGAGTGAGTACTCCAGTATAAGAATAAACACTAATGGTTTGGGAACAGGCTTGTTCACCTCGGGGCTTATGGTTAGGTAGCGAACACTTAACATTCTTCAGAGAACGCGAAGCTCATGTACAGTAGCTCTAGTGAACACACCTCTCTCAAGCCCGTCCTTTAGACATGTAACAGGCAAAGAGTTCATCTAACCCGCGGCTTCTGCACGAATGGGCTCAAGCACATATCGACACATCTGCAATCCTGTACTCTATAACCTCTGGCTTTTATGATACCGTCGCATGTTTCTACGACGCAACACTAGGTAGTCAGTCACTGGGGAATGAGCAGCATCCGAAAGGCCGTTGAGGTCCCGACTAAGATCATAGCCCGGCAGTGAAGTTGGAAGTGCTCTCGCTCATCAGGTTCAATAGTGTCATCATTCACTCCAGCTTGGCGGAGAGCGGCGATGATCTAGCGGGCCTTGAACAAGAGAGAATCAAGGGTAGGAATGCCATGCTCCGGTCGATAGGATGGGGCCTAACCGGAGTTGTCTGTGACAAAGAAGCTGCCTAGACAGTGTACTGAAGAGGACTTTTCGGCAGCGCCTTTTCGTCGCCCTCGATCTCATTGGGGTTTGCTCCATGGGAAAGGAGTCAATCTACTACACCTGGGTTCTGGCTGCAGATAGCTCTTACCAACGGAGGGGCTTTCCATTGACCTATTTTGTCAGAAGGGCGGCTGTCCAATTGTGCGCCGGCCTTGAGGCATCCTCGGAGGATGTCAAAGTTGCCCGAATCTGTGGATACAAACAGAGCGCCCCACTCAGCTTGCCTATGCACTTCCTTAATGAGCTTGTGGTAGAGCGTCTTGCATGTGGTTGCCAGGCTGATTTTGTCGCTGGAACAGTCGGAGAGTCGTAGGATATTGAGGAGTAGCTCGTCAGGGAGGCTGAGGAGTCTATTCTTGGAAGAGAGCTGTTGGGAGTCCATTTTGTCTGATAAATGGCAAGTGTGAAGCTATTTCGTGGTTTATGCTGAGATAAAAGCTCTTGAGAGTGATTTGAATGTGAATTTGAGTGTGGTTGTTGTTGTTGATTAGAGATCATTCTTAGGACGTGGGCGGATTAAACATGCTTTGTATTCATCTAGACAAGCTAAATGAGATCTATAGACAGTCTATCATCATGAGTAAAAAGGATCTCTATGTCTTGTTCATTGTGTAGTCGCCTTTAAGAGATTGGTGTTCAGCCTGTTCTAGTCTAGGACGCCCTCACACACAGCTTGAAGACGAGCGCATGCCAGATGAACAAATCCCTTATTTTATGTTGTTTATCATAATTCCTAATGTATTATTTGGAATCGATACTCATTGAGTCTTAAAGGCAAATTCTCTTTTACTAAACTTTAAAACCTCTATTGGACTATCCCTATTTATTTTTGGAACTTATCGGAGCCAGTTATGTTGTAATTTAAGGTATCGTAAAGAGTATATCATCCATGTAACTGTTTAGCCGAACATTATATACTTACGTTTTTAAACATATATGGAATAAAGAAGAGGCCCGAGAACAATAACTTCTGTTCAACCTAAGACACAAACGAAGGCGTATACTGTCTCGTTTCTACAGGACTTCTGACTGGGAAAACCAGCACCCAATCCACCCTATAATCCGATGTGTTTACATTTTTGACAACCAAGCAATACAGTTCGTCGAGCTTAGATCTAGTTTTTGGTGTTCCATTTTGACCTGGCCTCCTCGAGACTCTCGTCCCGAACCTTTTCGAGGTCGAAACAGCCAATCATCCACTCGGGTATGCATAGAATCCAAAGCGCTTCCGGATCCTGCTTTTGAGCTGTTTCCACCAGGGCGACTACTCGTGAGGGATCTTCAAGTATGCTTTGCGAAGCTGTGGGTTGTTCTGTGTATTCGAAAATAAATTGAGCATCTTGACCATCAACTCTTCCTGATGTAAGAGTTAGCTGCGTGTAGGTAGGCCGCACAAGAGGTCAAAACTTCCCCTTTTTGAAGAAGGGGGAGTTTAGTAGCATTTGCTTACAAACTCCACAAGGCTCTATCATAGAAACGTTGCTGTATTTGCACCCAGGGGTGAGACAGCGATGTGCTTCTTCCAAGAGTGCAGTAATGGCCTCTAGTAGTTGTTGATGTTTTTCGGCCATCGAGATGCTTTCTTTAGTCTCCATGGTGATGACCGGCATCGACCTAGAAGTCAGGGAGTTGAGATTTGTACAATTCTCGAGAAACTTGGGTACTGTGTATGGCCGACGAGAAAGAAAATTAGGTAGGATCTTTTCTAATGAAGGAATCTTTAGAAAGGTGCCGGAAACGGCTTGATATTTATCTGGAGTTGTCCGGCAATCATAGTAGGATAGTCTGGGTATCAAATGGAAGGCTGAAGACTAACTTTCTCAACATACAAGGCCAATTAGTTTCAGATTGTGAGGTGTTTATTGTGCATCATTGATCTATGGCAAGTGGAGGTCTAGAGGTTCGGTCAAAGAAAGACAGGAGGCCACAATGGCGACGAAACACATTTTCTCAACAAAGGAGCCCGGCCATGAAAGTCTGAAACAAGTCACACTGAAAGCTATAAACAGAGGATGCTTCTAAAAGAGACTAATTTATTGAGAGTTCCGCGATGACTAAAAGACCGTTCACATAAGAGCAAGTAAAACTACTTGACTACTTGACAGTGCTGTTGGCCTCAAAGAAGGTATTGGGGCCTGCCTTTAACCTTTGCAAAGAACACGTTTGAGCAAGTAAAACAAACAAAGACAAGGAAACAGGAGGAGATGGTGCCAGAGCTAACCCTGTTATGATAACAAATCAAAATCGAAACCAATGCTAATGTTAATACTAAAACAAACAAAGACGAGCAAGGGACAAAGGAATCACTTGAAGAAATTGCAGAGTTCAAGAGACTGAGACCATTCAGATCCGGTGACGCCCTGCGCGGGCATTGTGGTGAGTACAACACGGGTGTCCCAGTTCGATAGCGTCCAGATGAGTCCTATCGTGATAACGAAGAGATTTCTCCTTGGCGCCAGCTTGGCGGAGAATGCTGATGATTTTCCGGGAATTGAGCTCGAGACGATTACGACCGGGTATCCCCATTCGTCGTTGCCGCCATCGAACAGGCGCAGCCCAAATGGGAATCCATGGTTGCAAAGCTGAGTCGACTGCTTGCTGGAGTGGTGACTGGAGATCCCTGAATTCAAACCCATAACCCCCGTCGTCGCCTGGGACGAAGTCCGGGTTTGCTCCCAATTTAAGCAGATACTCTGTAGTGGCGGGCCGGTAGAACTTGATGGCCAACTGTAGCGGGCGTAAGGCGTCTCTGTTGGGGCGGTAGTCGATCGGTGCACCAGCGTCGTGGCATTTCTTGAGGGTGCGACAGTTACCATCCGCTGCTGCTTCAAACATGAACACCCATTTGAGTTGCTTGCCAGCATAGCAGTAGATGTCCATGATGAGGGTGTTGTAGAATCCTTTGCATGTTCTGGCTAGGTTGGCCTTTGCACTGTAGTTACCGGTAAGCCACATGATGTGGAGGAGTAACTCGTTAGGTAGGCTGGCGAGCTGGGACAGAGGAGCAGATATTTGCGATTCCATTGTTTCTGTTGAGGGAGAATTCAAAGGTGATATCATTGTTGTTTGCGAAGAGATGAAAGCTGATGTGAGTGGATAGATTGTAGAGTCGAGTGTATATGTTGTTGATATGTAGAGCTATGGCGGATGGAACTATCTTTATAGTTATCTGTCGTATCATAGCAGCGATGCACGAGCCAACTATGTTTTCATTGTAATATATCTTGTACGTTTCTCTATAGCTTGTTCAATCTCTACTTGCCATTAAATTATCCGAGCTCGACCTATTTTAGTGAGGCTCGCGAGGGCGCACGTACAGACAGACAAAGGGTTGAGAGTGCCGTTTTTATTAGTCCACCTTGAACATCGTATCGTTCAATGTTCATGCGAGAACTCATTCATCCGGTAATTGTTCGGGGCCAGTGTATATTGACTGAGCAGCAGAACAACAACATCTGATGACATGTGTTTGGAAACATCTGTTTAGGAATTGAACATCTTGGCTGTTGAAAGTTCCACTATAAAAAGAATCAATCCCCAGCCATGAGAGGTAATCACCAATAACTCAACCACAAAGTGTTCGACCAAACTTACAACAAGTCTTGACGAAACAACAACCACAACACTCATGGAAAACCCCACAAACATCACGATGTTTTCCCTTCGCCCCCTGGAATCGGGTTGCCCATCTTTCATTGTGCAGTCCGCTCCTAATCGACCTGTCCAGACTGGTAAGCTTCCCCTCCTACCCACCGAAATCATCATCATGATTGCTGAGAGCATCGATGGTCCAAGAAGAAATGTCCGCCGGGACCTGAAGTCTTTGGCCTTGTCATCAGCAAAACTTTTCGATACAGTTCGCCCGAGTTTCTATCGTTCCAGGTACTACCACGACTTTCATCAGGCACTTTTGGAGGCAGACGTTGAGAAAATGGAACGTTGTCATGAATTCGGAAGCCTTGATACTGACCACTTCTGGAACCTGAAGAAGAGACAGTGCCAGTGCAAAGACAACAAGATGGAGCATCGAGTCCATCGACCCGTTGATGCGCTCCTGGAGAGTGTGATCAACACTTCCTGGGAACTCAACCACACCTACGGTCTGATGTGGCTGTATTCAAAGGGGTATTCTGTCAAGAACTGGTGGAACTTCATGAAAGTTCCCGGCTCACCCAATTTGATGCCCGAGGTTTTGCTGAATCTTCTCCAGCGCGGAAGTAGTCGACATGAAGTTGAAGGTATTTGCGGAATGATTCGCTTTTTAAGCGATCGCGGGCTGCCCATGCCTTTGTGGGTAGATCCTGATCGTTCGCCAGCTTATGATGACAAGGAGGAGCCCGAGGATGACTTCAACCCAGGCAATACTTGGCATTATCTCACCATGCAGATTGCACTCCGATCTCACTGCCCTCCGATGATTTTGGAGATACTTCTTCAGGAGTTTGCTCGACGCAATTTCTTCCTTACCAGCTGTGCCTTGGACACCATGGAAGCACCTCCTGAGCTGAAGGATTGGTTCGACGCGCAGCCTCCGGCTGAAGGGTATGATGGGTCGCCTTGGTTCATCGAGAATGACATCGACGATGTGATTTCTGGCCTCTATGCTGATCTAATGGATCCCTCGGGGTGGAACGAAGCGTACAGAGGTGAGACGGTTGCCATCTGGGAAGCCAAGCTCAAGTTGCTTGTACGTTATCGTGCGCTTGACGACTTTGAGCACGAGGTATTCGTCGGCATTCTAGACGCTCTCCGTGAGATTGCCAAGATGGATGAACCACGCCCGAGTACCATTGCCAACGACGAGAAGAGTCGCTGGGTGGCACTCTGCAAAGGTGTTCAACTCTTTGCCAGCATGCCAGAGCTTCACCCATCTGAAGGTTGGTTCGAGCCGGAGTTTCCTGAGAAGATCCGTCGACCGCATCGTTTCGTCATCAGCCCGGAGTGGAATCCCTGGAAGGACTGGTATCTGAGCCGAGTCCAAAAGGATTTTTGGGAGGACGCTCTTGATGAGCATGAAGGTGACTGGGACAAGTTTGAGGAGCTGCTCGATGAGGATGGTAGCTGGACTGATCTGCTTGATAACACTAACTCGGACCAGCTGTTCCCTTGGTATCAGACTGACTATGGTTGGTGGGAAGTTGCTCTTGAAAGTCTTTCTGACAAGGAGAGTTCTGACAGTTCTGACAGTGAGTGATTGCGTTGTTGGGTCTTGCGGGCCGAGACTGCATTCTAGACCGACACGAATTTTTCTGGTTTTGCTTATAAACGGTAGAGTATGATGGAGTTTTGACTGTTTTTGACTATTGTTAAAGCTAACCTCTTGGATCTCAAAGAGGTGATTAGTGCATTTGGATAGTATGGAGTTTAGACCCTAAATTGACATTGATTGCTTTTTTTCTTGAAATGAGAAGTTTTTCTATTTGTAAATGTGACTGTTATTCATTTTCATTGTGATAACTTCGGTATAAGCGTTGTTATAAAAGATAGATGGGGGTTTTCAACGATAGCTTAGCGACCACTATCGTCATTATCATCGTAGTTCTGTTCTAGTCATCTTTTTCTTCCCTCTATTGTCGTTACGTTTCGTAAGTTGTCCGGCCCCCCCTTGGGTTGGTTTGGACAGAATCCTCTGAAGCAGCGATTGTCAGTCAATTTGAAGACTAAAAGAGATATCTGGATCAAGAATCACTCTCCTGCTCGATGTTTCTGCTCTCGGTGCCGGACCAATATGATAGACCATAAAATCAACTTTCTTGACATGTCTTGCGCCCCGATGAGAACGTGTTGTCTTGTTCTGAACTTCATTCCTATAATGGGAAAACACAACTTGTCTGTTCATAGTTTTCCAAGTTCTCATTGTTCTTTTTTTATGTAAGTCGAGTGAACAGGGCCACACGCCATTGTTACGGTCTGCTTGTTCCGGACATCAAAGGCACGAGTTGTCAAAAAGAACCGCAATGTCTTGCTCGAGCCATAATCGAGTTAGACAATCCAGGGTCGTTTGGTCGAGCTGCTACCACTCGTGATCAAGTATAAGTAGGCGAGCTCATGGATCGAGATGATTTATGAACCAGATCAAATATCGATTCTACACATACAACACACATCCGAAACAATCAGCGAAACAACACCGCAAACATGTCGAACGATCAATCTCTTGACTCACTCTCCTCCTCAATCTCCACCATGGAGATCACTCTGACTAGACCTCAACAGTATGGCAAGCTGGCCTTGCTACCCGTTGAGCTCATTCTCCAGATCACAGGTGAGCCTTCCAGTGATAAGGAAACCCTACCAGCCAAAGAATTGAAGAACCTGGCGCTAAGTTGCGCTAATCTCTTCTACCTCATCCGTCCTATGTATTATCTCGCTGAAAACTGCAGCATCTTTCAATCCGCCCTCAAGCAAGCCGATGTTGACCAGATGGAACGATGTGCCCTATTCGGGGCTGCTCCTGATACTAATTGGAACCTGACAAATGGTTGCTGCTGTGGTGCTGAGAAGCCGCATAAGCATCATAGGCCGATCGACGGTCTACTGGAGTGCGTGTCCGTTGGCTCAGTCTCCCTCGACAAGTGTATCGACGCTTTGCGATGGCTGCTAAACAAGGGCTACGACGCGAAGGAACAAGGAGACCAAGATTGGTACAGGGCTAACGACGACTGCGAGCACATGCCTATGCTTCTATTCAACATGCTGATACCCGAATGCAGCAGAGACAGAATAGAGGGGATCTGTCAGATCATCCGAATCTTGCGCAGCTACGGATATCATATGCCCCACGACGTGAGCTTCGACTCGTTTTATAGGGCCCGTCACGGTCTGAGTACCACTGACCCAAACATGATCCGGAAGCCGATGGATGTGGCTATGCGGTCCTACTGCCCTCCGTATCTTCTTGAGCTTGTGCTGCAAGAGCACCGGATTCGCAACCTTAAAATCAGAGTCTGGAGCCAAGATTGCCCCCCAGAGGCTGAGAGTTGGGTAGGTTCCTACCTGACCGGGGGTCCTGCTTTTTATCGCCCAGAAATCTGGGCTCAGAGCAGTAGTCTGGGTGCTCTTCTTTGGAACTTATATTCTGACTTGTTGGATTCCTCAACTGACTGGATTGAGAAGTACCCAGGCGAAGCTGCTGACATCTTGGAGAATAAAATAAAGCTTCTAGTCAAACACCGAGCGATTGACATATTTGAAGAAGGGGCGCTGCGAAAGATACTTGGAGTCCTGAAGGACATTAATATGATGGCCCAATCTCTTGGAGGTCTAGACGAGGAGCGTGACGGTAAGTTATGCTGGCGCATGCTGTGCGAGTCTCTACGGCCGCTCGTAGACCACCACAGGCTCGCAGCTCATACGCAACACGAACTTGACACAGAACGCCCTCGCCGACTGCACCGCTTCGTCATTGAGATGCTCTGGAACCCATGGAAGGTCTGGCACCAAGCTCAGCTGCAGAAACCGCAAGCCAGGGTCGAGATGACTCGTCATTGGATTGATGATAGGCTTTTTCAAAAGGGTGATGGGACCTGGACGGATCTGATATGGGTTAAAGCGGAATATTACTCTGTCGATCCAGCCTATGTGGAGCATCACTTGCCGAGATGGGAGGGGATGAGCTACGATGAATTCCTGGCAGCTGTGGAGGAGTTGGTGGAAACGATAGGAAGAGAAGACGCTGAGGCTGAAGCTCGTGAGGAAGCTTGCGTGGCTGCTTAGTATTGGGCTGCGTTTTACTGACAGTCTGTCTGCCTTGTGAAGAGCCTATCTTGTGGCAGTCTACAGACTGATTAGGCTAATTAACCAAGTTTATGGCTTGGGACTTGTGCATATGAATTCTCTATTGTGATGTTTTTTTTTCCGGCATCGAGGCAGTGCTATCTATCTGATAGGTTTTCAACCCGCCGCTAATGCGGGTGCCAACAAAGTGTGGCGTGGTATTCTCTCCACCTTGTGCTGACGCGGGATAAATCGCTGATGGAAGCCTAGAGCATTGTTCATATGTTCTCTTATTATTTCTTCGTGCAATGAAGCATTAATTCGAATGACGGATATTGTGTCTTGGAAGTATCCGGCATTATGGATCCATCTGAAAGGCGCAGATATCATATGGCGATAGTCGCGCCATTGCGAGAAGACTACGTTGCAGCCAAAGCGTTACTGCACAGCATCGATCATGAACACAGCTTGACGCCGTCAGGTTCTGAATGCATTCTTGGGAAAATTGGTTCTCATCATTTAGTTCTCGTTGGAAACGCCGAAGTTAGCACCGACGTATCCGTCTCTGTCGAGAATACAGTCACAGATCTCCTCCGAGAATATCCCTCCATCCGAGCTGGCTTTTTGATTGGAGTCGACGCAAAAGCACCTCGTGATGGCATTGCTCGACCAGGCGATGTTGTCGTGGGATCACCGCAAGGACTCGAGCCTGGTGTAGTTCAGTTCGATGCCGACAAGACAACTACTTACTGTCGCCTCTCAGCCACTCATCAAATGAATCGACCACCCTCTGCTGTTCAATCTGCCATCACAAGTCTAGCCACTCCGTCCGGTCGTAAAGAATGGGAGCAATATCTTGAGCATCAACTCTCTCAGGCGACGCCTATCCTCGGCTCTACAAGCGAACAAGAAGTGAAAGATGTGAAGGGCTCAACAAAAGTTTTCTATGGAAAGATCGCATCCTCTCAACGACCTCTTGAGGATAGTAATCTCCTCGATAAGATTGGAAGGGATGGCAACGTTTTGTGCTTCGAGCAGGCGGCGGCAAGCTTGAAACCACAACTTCCTTTCTTGACCATATGCGGCATAACTCGCCGTTCGAATTCCAACGCAGATGAGTGGGACATAGACCGCCGTGTAAGAGAGGCCGCAGTCATGTACACTATATTCTTAGCCAGCGAGATCAACGCCATGAAACTTGGCGGACAACATGCGTTCGCAAATTTATTCGGATACGAACCTTTCGACCTAGAAAGACCCGGATTCCGTCTAGTCCAGCTTCAAGGAGGTTCCCGATTCCCGCTAGAGTGTCGCATTTTCCAAGCGTACCTGGACGATGAGGAGAGCATTATCCCCTATGAAGCACTGTCTTATGCCTGGGGAGAACAAAATACACCGGAAGAGATCATCATGAATGGGAAACACATGTTTGTCACGACAAGTCTACATGACGCCTTATGCCACTTGAGAAGACCCAATGAAGACCGTATTCTCTGGGTCGACGCCCTTTGTATCGACCAGAGCAATATTAACGAGCGTGGTCATCAAGTCAGACACATGGGCGAGATCTACGGAAAAGCAGATAATGTCGTCATCTGGCTTGGACTTGTTGACAGCGATGCCGGTGTTTTGATGTCTGCCATCAACAAGTTCAAGCGTATAGTGCCCCCGGAAGCTTTTCGAACCTGGCCACGGGAAGATCCTCGCTGGCGAGAGCAGTGGCTGCAACTAGAGCTTGATGAACCGGATGTTCCTAAATCTATCAGTGGTCTTTGGAGCTTTATGAAGAAGCCTTGGTTCACAAGAGTGTGGATTCTGCAGGAAGTGGCCAACGCAAGGAAGGCTCTAGTGGAATGCAACTATGGGAATATCCATGCAAAGACCTTTGCCATTCTGCCGCAACTTCTGGGCGTTGAAGTCGACGATCAGTGCCAAGCAGTCTTGGATATCATGCCAGGACCTGCAAAGCTTTCATCGTGGTGGAGTCAAGAGAGGAATCTTTGCACTTTGTTGTGGAGGTTTCGAGGATGTCAAGCTACTGATCCTAGAGATAGGGTCTATGCACTACTTGGGATGGCATCGGATATGACAGACAAGACAATTCAGGCGGATTACTCCAAGGATGAACAGAGTGTTGTGGAAGACCTGTGGAGATACATTTTTGACGAGGAATTATCGATCTATGATTCAGACAAAATGACTATCCAAGACCTACAGTCTGAACTTCCTCAGTTGTCGACAGAACTCTTACAAGAGAGATTGGAAGGGATGGCATCGCTTGATTCTATGGAGAGATTCCTTAGTCGACAAGGCACGATGAAGAAGCTGCCCTATGATTGCTTCCCTGATGTTATCAAACACGGAAGCAAGGTGGTAGAGCTATTACTGAACAGAAACGACTCGCCTTTTCAGCTGACACCAGATGCCGCCTTGAAGTCGTTTCAAACCAATCTTGAAGTCTTCGAGTTCTTCCTACAGAAACGGCTTCTCTCAACCGAAGCTGTGAACGCAGTCTGGCTGGAGATTCTCGGGACACAACCCGGTGAAATGAATTCTTTTCTCGAAAAACTGGGAGTTCCAACACAACCTACACCCAACATTGTTCTCAAAGCAATCAAACAAGGGAAGAAAACACTACAAAGAGTTCTCGAGAGCTGTGAACATCCAATTGAGATGAAGGACTTTCTCTTAAGTGCGGCAATCAACAAAGGAATACCTACCTTGCGGCTTCTTCTCGAGAATTGCCAGCACCCTTTCGAAGTATCGGAAGACATACTTATGAAAGCTGTCGAGACTGGCCTTTCTACACTGCAACTTCTCTTCGAAGAGTGGGATCTTGACATGGAGATAACGGAGCGGGCCACAAGGGAAGCTATCACAGCCGACATGCCTGCTCTGATGTTTCTTATGCACAACTCAAAAAGTAAGCTTCAAATCACAGACAGGGTTCTTTGTGACGCACAACCTGAAACAGACGTCTACGAACTCCTCTCGGCGAGGAGAGCGGAAGAAGTAGATGTCCCGGAAGATGAAGCTATCCAGGCGATCCAAAATGGTACAAGTGCGTTGAATACTTTGCTTGATCGACCTGGTACAAACTTTAGAGTTACACAGCGGATCTTTGCAGCTGCATCGGAAGAGAAGCACGTGTTGGATATCTTATGGAGAAGACGACAGAGTGAAGTAGATGTCTTGTCAAGTTACACGCATCGCGATGTTGGACATCCACAGGATACATCTGGATATGCATTCCAGCGTACTTACGACTGAGATTGATGTTGTTTGAACAAGATTAGGAAATTATGGCTGTATCGGCCGTCTATGAGAATACATATACATATAAAATAGCGTTTATCGTCCTCCCCAGCCAGACAAGTCTTTGTGACAGGCGTCCCATCCTTTGAAGTATGGTGCCCTAGCCTCACCTCCAATCTCTGCGCCAGCAGATCTTGCAAGGTATTCCAGGACCATATTGCCCCATAGCCAACTAGCCGGTCCCTTACCGGGATGCAAACCGTCTTGGTAGAGGTTTCCAAGGAGTTGGATGATACGAGCCCATTCAAACATTTCGTGTCCTGCCTGCTCTGAGACAGCTCTTCCGAGACGGTCCATTTCCATCATTATAGCATCTCCCATGCCGGTCTCCTTGTGGACCGTTAAGGCTCTGAACATAATGGGGGCATCCGCACCGAACTCATCGTTCAATCGTTGTGCGATCTTCTTGATACGTGCTGTGACAAATCGGACTTCCTCCCATGCCATTTGCCTATGTTTCAAGGTCATAGGCCTCTCACCCTCATTATGCATCGCTGCGCCGCCCTCCCAAAAGGCGCGCTGATCCCAAAGTCCGTTCTGCCAGAGGATAAGATCGGGGCGACCGTTGGGTCCTTGGATAGGCGCTTCGTGGGGTTTCCAGAACTTGTCCCATCGTTCTTCCCAAGGGACGTTCTTGAGTTTCTCGATCCACCACCAGTCGGGTCTGTAGGTGAAGGATCCGACTGAGTGGAAGTATACCATTGTGAAGTTGAGTCCTGGTACGTCACAAATGGCCTTGGCCTGTCTGCCTGAGATATCCTCGATAGGGAACTGTATTTCGCTTCCGAACTCTTCGCAGAAGAAGGTTGTCATGTATCGATCGACAGAGTCGCCAAACATGGCGACACGGCGTCCCCAGAGCCATCCGAGACCACTGTTGTCTTTCATGTCGGTGTAATCTTCAGCTGTTGCATTTCTGGTGGGTGGAATACGGCCCTCTGCTGCTTTGCGTCGGCGTCGGTTCTCGACTACAGCCATGCGCATCCAATGCTGAGGGTTTCCATCTGCGTTGAGGAATTCGGGCTCGACACCGGTGTCGTTGAAGACCAGTTCGTGCTTAGCGGGGTAAGCTGCGTACTCGGGCGGTTCACTGTTGAGATATTCGTTGTCGAATGGGATCCAGGTGGTGTCTCTATACGCCTTGGGCTCCTTGGGAATGTAGAGATATCCCGGGCGGCGGTAGGGATCTTGGCAATTGCGATGAGCTTCTGGGGTTGGTTCCGGAGTGGATGTTGTTTTTGAAGAAGGAGTCGGTGTTGGAGAGGGTGTTCTTTAGTTTGTTAGTGTCGAACCCACGTTAAAACACCATGAATGCTTACGTTTGTTGCGCCGAGCCGCAGTACTGTTGCGCCTTCTCGTGCGCATACTCCACGGGAGATCTCACAGAGTCTGATAAAAAGGAAAAAAGAACGAAGAAGAAAAGAATGCCACCAGCAGCTAGAACACCTATTCTGAGCGCAGGGCGCGACGTTAAAGTTGCCGCGACAGCCATGATGTTTTGCTGGCGCGTAGAAAAAGAAGAGACCCCGACGACAACGACAACGACAATGGGCGATGATCCATTTACATATGTACTGTACAGCCAGCCTTAAAAGATAAGTGGGTGGTCCTTGTCGATCCGCAAAAACCCCTGAAATGAGCATACACAGGGCTTGTGTTCCATGATTGCTACCTATACCATCCTTTAAAGGGTCCTGATGGAGCGTGAACTGTTTCTTTACTGGGCTGTGCTTGCTTGTTGGTGGGATGCGTGCAGTGCATGTCATGTCATTTTCAGCTGTTGGAGGTGCGGCTTAACAGCTTTGTCTTGGCAGCTTACGCCCCCTGCGTCCCTTCGGCGTTGATTCAATCCCGACATCCATGTCGCTCTTCTTCCAGCCCTATCTGTATTGTGAGTCGAGATAGAGTTTGTTAGGTCTGGCTTCAGAATTTGGGCCAAGTGGAACAGGCTAAAGAAAAGCCGCCTTGTCAATTGTTAGCGATCACCGTTTATTGTCAAAAGGCAAACCCGAGTAATCTCCTGCTGTAGACAGTGCTAATTTGGACCCTGGGATAAGCAATAGCCGCTGATGTGGGGACAACAGTGACGTTGGTCGTTGAAAGAAGCCAAATTCAGCATGGTGAGCATGCAGATCATCAGGAGAAGCTGGCAAAGAACCCAGTCACATCCTGGGATCAAAATCATCAAGCTTTTACCACGCCCGCCACTAACTTGTCCCAAAGGGCACATAGCCCAATGATTCAAGCCTTTTCTTGTACCAGGCCATTGTTCTTAATCTGACGGCATGCTATACGCATAATAGGCCAAGGCGGTTGACGACACTGCACGATTAATAAGTGCTTGCGAGGTAGTGCTTAGTAGATGAGTTTTGGGTACTCGGTAGGTGGGCGATGAATACGGATCCTACAAATCCTTCCTTATGAAAGGATCTTCCCAGTTCATTCATGTGGATCATAGAGTCGCATCGCATATGAGGAGCAACAACCTCACAGTTCAGGTTCCTCCATTAGACTGTATACGTAGATTTTATCACGATCTTCTGTACATCTATCTTGCCAAACAGGATTTGTATGTCCCCAGGTCTGATCTACTGAAATAATCTACTGTTCCATTTTCTCGGGCGCTTTTCTTCTCCTGTTTCAGTTGGAAACACGGTCCCGGGAGTATCCTCTTGCTGTCGCAGTATGAATGGGTATTCACATGCGCTTGTGAGCATTTAGCTCAATTTAATCTTAAAAATTGGGTTTTCAAGGCTGATTCAGAATTCTTCGACCCACCAACAAGCAACAAGACCCTTGTGAGACACAGTGCCTCCGAGCAAATTCTTCAAATACCACGGCGACAGATCCCTTTTCCAACGCATCCCGCGGCAGTAAGGAACCCGATCCGAAGTCTGAAATCAACGTGCCAAAAAAATGCGAATACATGGATGGTAATTGATCCGAGGTACATAGAGTTTATGATAAGCTTTGGGTAGTGGATAAGTCAAGTTTCGTACACGGTCGCAGTCATCAGTAAGGCAGCTAGATGATGTAAATACAGCATAGACCATGCGTGAGTCTATTCAGAAGCGTAAAAATGGTTATTTGTCATAAAACATGGCGGAGAGCTTTTTCAAGACTGTCCATACGACCATTTGTTTGGGATCAATACTGTGCACTGTGATATGGGATCATCTGATAAAACAAAGACAGTTTTTATTATGAGTCGCGCAGCACACTCTTTCACAAGAGCGTTCTCTTTTAGTAGTCATCAAAAAGCCTTTTTGCAAACCTACGGACTAGATGATCGGACTTGAGGAGAGATGGTCAATAAAGGAGCTGCTATACTTGCCGTTGAAAAGAATGTTACCGGCCTCACGTCATTTACACAACGAATCATCGTGGGGATAGGGAATTCAGTGTCAAGATACAGGAGAGGCAAAGAGAGCATTCGCTGAGCGAGGCCATATGTAATGCGAATGTCGGCTTGCGCTCTTTCCTCTCTTGCTCATTGAGCAACCACTGCTTTAACGGGAGTCGAACCTGAGCCGACCCGAAGCCTGGCTGCACCAACTACTAAGAAGAAGAATAGGTAAGGGCCTTATATTTCGTCGCGTAGCAGCAGGTAAACAAAGATACGATCAATCTTTGATAACATGACCTCACCTGCGTACCATTTTGAATATCTTAAACCTTCTTCTTTCCTTTTATAGCTCGAGCTATAACTTCACCTTATCCATTACTAACTCACTGATATAAGAACTGGCTATATAATGTGAAGTTACTTTCTAGATATCGAAGCGCGAAAGTGGAATACAGTGTTGACCAGGTCCGTTGGCCCCTGCTGCGGCATTCTCTAGGATAGTGACTCGGGTCATTGACTATACTAGCTGGCATAAATAGATCAATACAACCATCTTACCTTCGTCAAGGTCACGAATTTGAAAGTTGTATGAAACCCTGTTGCTTTCGTCTTATACGTACCTGAGGCTCAAGTTAGCTGCTCCCATGGAATATTCTCGTTGCGACAAGAACAAATATTTTTATGATCGTAGTTAAAGTAAAAATTAACCTAATATAATTTCCTTCCACTCTTCCTCCTTTGAGTGTGCGAAAGCGGCTTTAAACGCCTTTCCCAACGCAACCCGGCGATAAATGCCTTCTTCCGGATAGAATTCGACCAATAAAACAAAGTAGAGGTCCCACTCCGACTCAATCCTCTCCTTAGGAATATAATACGTCCAATCAGGGAACTCCTCGTCTGTAAAGTCTTTTGCATCAGAAATAGCGATGAATTTGCACATCGTGTCGCGTTCGCGTTCCTTGTTTCTGAGCCACTCGCTATCTACCATCACTGACCCGCACTTATCTCCACGACGATCACTGATCTCGCAACGGCAGAGATCCTGTACTGGCTCAGTCTGATCTGGGCCATTTGAGAGCTGCTTAGGGTCCAAGTTGCTTTGGATATCAGGGCGTATGACGTGGAAGTCTGCTCTCCAGGTGAAGAACTGTAAGAATGGTTGGTCTGGAAACTCCTCGACTGAACTAGAAGGCATAGACGTCTGAGTCGCTTCTGTAGTGAGAACGTTATATGGATCCTCAGGAAGCGTTAACGTGAAACCTGGCGATGAGGCTGTTGATGCCCTGGGCAGCGTTGAATGCCCGAGATATGACCGGCCGAATTTGTCCGTCTGCGAAGAAAAACCGACACCTAGTCTCCTCTGCAGTCTCTGAACGGCTTTCGATTTGCTCGTTAAGGAATTTGACCTTAGTCGAGATGGTATGGTTCTAGACTCCTTTCTCTTTCGGTAGGGTGAACTAGAATCAGTAATCACCGCAGCGGACCGATTCTCTGACATTTTTTTACCCCGAGGGATTACTGTGGTATACTTAATCTCGGATGAAGAAGTAGAGCTCTCATCAGAGGTGGTGCTTTCCTCCTCGTCTTTGGTATGATTTGCCTTTTGGCGTGGCGTTGCTGACTTGTAGCCTCTCCATCGGACGTCTTCACTTGCGTCTTCTTCGGCATGACGAGTGTCCCAGACTCGCCGGAGCGTGCCGTACCCGTCGCGGATATGCCAGTCGATCCAAGTATGGGTCGAAATCCAATCACGAACATCGGCCAGGCACCCACCCACCATCTCCGAGTCATACGTCGCCCCTTGACTGTTCCAGCCACACCACGACCAACTGGGAAATCTCATGTCTTTGTACTTTGGATCATCTGATACACTTGCCTTCTCTAACCTCGATGACTTTCCCACCGGCTGCCAGAGAAGGGCAAGATCGAAGTGCGATGTAGGAAGCCCAAAGACGAACGGTGCCCGGATGGTTTGTTCAATGAGCTTACACATGCCACTAAATGCTGCCAGAATATCGAAGGGCTCATACAACTCCCGAACCGTATAAAGAGCAACACAGTGGGCGTAGAACCACATCGCTCGAAGTTTGAGCTGAGATAACATCTGAAGGGGTGCCCGGACGAGATCCAGTGACCAGCCTCGGCCTAGCCGATCTGAAAACACATCTTCCGACATACCGGTAGATCGGCACTGAAAGAAGATTCTTCCTTCTGTGAAAATCAGGCACCTCTTTGACAGAAGGCGTTCTTGGAATGTCCATGCTCGTTTGTTCCATTGAGTGGTCTCAATACTTGTCTCAGCCGGTCGATGTAGCATAAGACAAACCCCTTGGCCGTAGTTCACAACTGTCTGCCGCGGCTGATGGTTGTCATCTAGAGCTGAAAGTCCAGCACTTGCGTCCATCCCGTCTGCTGCACATACTGTAACAGTTGAGTTGCCATAGATCAAGTGCATCGCTCGAGCGTTGAGGTTCCAGGAGTGGCTGCTGTTCTGCACAATGCATAGAGCATCGATCCAAATGTATCTGATCCCCAACTGATGAATCAAATCGATGCTTTGTTGAAGAGCCTTCGGTAAATTTCTGATAACGACAGAAAGGCCACCGGACTTACGTCGACTCTGAATGTTGCTGATGCGAGTGGCATGCTGGCGACTGTGACCACTTCCCCAAACATAACTAACGGTAGCATATGCTTCAAAGTGAAGATCAACTCCATCATCACTGTAAGGTAGCGGAACCAGGCTCTCGTTCTCCATATCGATAACACCGAAGTAGGGTTCGTTCAACGTGTCTCGAAAAGGGTCCTCAATACCCAGTTTTGCTGTACAACGTTCGTCGTGGCAAGTCTCACAAAGACGAAGAAACTCACGAACAAGATTCTTCTTGTTGTGACTAGATCCAATGCGCCTCCCAAGAAACTGAGTTTCATCGTTCAAGAGGCCGGGGTAGTCGACATCCGACTTGTCATATTTGGGAGGCGCTGCTAGCATCACATAGGCCTCATAGGACTTGAGCCTAGTATCGCTCCAGGAAACTCGAAGTCTGCGAGTCCTGTTTCCTTTATGGCCGACCAGCGGCTCTGCTGAGGTTCGACCATCCATTTCCCAGAGCAGGTGACAAGCAACGCCATCCATATGAGGGACGGATGCGTCGCGGACAGTGTCAGCAATGAGCTCACAGAGCTTGCAGCTTTCTGCCGAGTCTCTGATCTGAGTCATTGTTCCAAGGAAACGGCGCGAACTGGTCAGTTCTGGTAGTGTAGATCTGTCGTTCTCATCCCCGGACTTGTCTTTGATGCGAAATTTGGCGACAGAGAGGTTGAGAGATTTGCATCGTTCACAAAGTGCACTTGCCATGGTTGTGGTCAGATGCAGAAAATAACGGAAAGAAAGAGTCGAACAGGTAAGCTTAAAGCAGTTGATGACTGACAGGCAGTACTCGTGGGAGCTGTGTAGAAATCTAGAGGAGGCAAGTTAGTCTTTAACAAAGTAAGTATAACCCAGATACTTATACGCGAGCGTCAAGAGCGTATGATATGACCCGAGCTTCTGAAAACCAGCTTCTGTACAGTGCCCAACCCATCTTTCGCCGGTGTAGATGACGGAGCGAAGAGCTTCACACGCGGCTGAAAATCAACATGCAGCCCCTATCAAAATTCCCATGCATGATGAGGCCGGGCTATGCAAGAGGTTAAACCTATGATATGATTATCTCATATGCAATGGTTATTTGTTCGACTGAGATTGGACTGTAAATTGGGTCCCTTTAAGCTAAGGCATAGTCTTTGCAAACAGCATTGGGCACGTTTTGCGGCGCAGGCAGCCTCGCCGTTGTCACTGCATGACCGATGGGGCTATTTATGCACGGGAATTTTGTGCGCTAAGGTTACCAATCCTTGGCATGGTGTTGGTGGTGGCGAAGTAATATCCCTGTCCTATACGTGACCTCTTCAAGCTGAATAGCCAAAAGAGACGCCCAGCCTGGTCACATGTGGTGTGGCTCAAGAGCTGAAACCGCGCCGGTTACGTGATATTTTCCTTTTGCTTGAACCAACGTTGAAGGACTAACATCAACAACAAGCCCCGCATCAAGCCGCTGCATCCTCCTCACAATCCCACTGTTCCTTGTACTCAGTTACTACCATGTCTGGCATAGTAGCTTATCCGACATCAGGAACGGATTGGGAGAATCACCGAGATGCTATCATCCGCCTCTACATCGTTGAAGACAGGCCTTTGAAGGAGGTGCGGCATATAATGGAGAACGAGTTTGGTTTTAAGGCAACGTAAGTGCCCTTGCACGATGATTCAGTTGTCGATCAAAATCAATATGTCCATCTAACTTCGGCCATAATGGTTGGGCCATCTTATAGTCCACGTATGTACTCCACCAGGTTGCAGAAATGGGGTGCCATGAAGAACTACAAGGCCAGGGAAAAGGACATGATGGTTGAACGGGTATCCGAGGCATTGGCCAATGGCGAGGATCTGGACCATATACTTTTCAGAGGCCATAGCGTGAAGCACCACCGTGTGCTTAGACACTGGCGAACTAAGACACAACAGGACGGCTATGCCCCAAGATCTAGAAGCATGCAAGTCGATCAGATAACACCCAATCACCAACGAGATGCCCCTGTGAGCCTTGCCATGCATCGGCCGTCAAGAGTTCTAGGTGGGGCATCTTCCGGGGAGCTTATCCTCCTTTCTACGGACACGTTCATCCAGAATTTTATATCAACCTGCGGTTTGAGCAACAAGACTACGAGAAAATATTCCCCCTTCCAGGCCGACTCTGATGGTGTACCATACATGCGGGCCAACCAATTCTGGCACGACTGCGAGACTGCAATATACTTGTTGAGAATCGGCTCGACAGCTCTCGGATGGAGCACTTTACACACTTGTTGGGGAATAGCCGCCGACAGTTTTCTTTCCCAGCCCGTTACTTTACTCCAAAAGGTGCTGACAACCTTTCACCCTCATGGAAGTTTGAAAAAATTCCCCGAGGTATCTAATTCGACCCTCAAATTCACCGCGGACCTCATCGAGATCAAGCTTGGGATATCCCACCCGCTTGTTCAAATTTGCCGCAATATCCAACATGACAATGAAGGGCCTAAAACCGCAGAATCTACCCTCACCCTTATGAGTAGCTTATTCGAGAAGCACTTGGGGCCCCATCATCATCAGGCTTTCCAAACCAACACCGCACTCATAAACCGTTACTCGCAGAACAGCAACTTTACCGCAGCAGAGCGTACAGCACAACGACTTGCTAACAACTCAGAATCATCCCCTACGCGGTCTGTGCAACTACCCAAAGCTCTCAGGAAGCTGGCCCATGTCCTCAAAAGCCAGGGCCGATACGAGGAAGCGATTTTATTCCAACAGCGTATAGTGGGCGAACTGGAGGACTCCATACCGGAGGATTTGAGAATATACACAAAGGAAGATATTGCTGAGCTGCAAAGGCTCCAAGGTAACACATACCTGGAAAGCGAGTATTTGCTGGAGGCATTCTTAAATGCACAAAGGTTCTTTGGCCCGAACCAAGCGCCCACTCTTCACATCTGGGACAAGTTCGAAGCATCGCTATCTGAACAAGGGAGAGAACTGGAAAGTGTATGGACAGGTAAAATGCCAGAGCAAGACCTCAAAGGTGCGACAGTTGAAGCAGGATCATTATCATAGACTATCTATGCAGTAATGTCTCAGCTCTTACTTTTGAAAAGTTCTGGTACTTATCTCGTGATATCTTATTGTGTAAAAGAAAAAAAAAGAAGAAAAAAACTGCGTCTTTTAGATGTGTGGTCTTAATCTATCTCTTCGAAGTATTGAGTAAGGTTTCCAAATATACATAGCATTAAACTTTCTATGTAAATTCCGCTTTTTGTACCTGGGCCGCTGAACCTTTCAAGGCCATTGCGGTGAGACATGCTGGAAAGTCAAACAAGGCATCGCCACGAGAATCGTGCTCCAAATACATCTCACAGGACTGCCGTCACGCCCCAGCCTTCAAAATCGATATATCAATCAGATAATATTTCAAATGATGAAGATGGCTCTTCGATCAAATTGTCATTAGATAAATACAGTTACAACCTCGATAAATACTAGTGGGTATTCTGCCTATTCTCCGACACGTATCCAGCTATATCAATATCACACATCATCAGCCATTATCATCATCCTCTCAATATCCTTATTCTATGATTACTTTTCGGCAGGGGTGGCAGCAGGAACAGGCTCGGGCTCCTCTTCGTGATGAGCGCCACCAAGCTTAGCCTCGACATCACCTTGCTCGGCCTTGGTAGTAAGGTGGGTGGCCACATGGGTCTTCCAGGCGGGGGTACCGATGTACTTGATACCATTAGGGTCCTCGAACATGTGTGCAGTCTCCTCAAGCGTCTTTCCGGCGGTCTCGGGGAACATGAAGAAGACGTGGATGAACATGGCAACGTTGAAAACAGCAAAGATGATGTAGCTCTTCCATCTATCAATTGTAAGTATATGGCCATTGGTTAAAGGGAAAGAACAAGTGCTTACGTGATGTTCTCAAAGGCAACAGGGGTGAAAAGTCCAAGAGCAGTGTTGAAAGCCCAGTTGGAAGAAGTAGCGAAAGCGACACCCTTTCCACGGAGGCGGAGGGGGAACAGCTCAGGAGGATAAGTCCAAGAGGCAGGACCCCAAGTGGGAGCGTATGAAGCGACAAAGAGGTATGTGCATGCAATGAGACCCTTGGCTGCACTGCCGCTGACGCTCATTGAGACTTGAGGAGAGTCACGCTCATCCTTGGGGATCTCAGTACCGTGGCTAGCTAAGATACCAGCGTTGGCAAACATCCATGTGCACATGAGAGCGGCACCGATCAGGAAAGTAGGGCGACGTCCCCATTTATCCATCCAAAGCAGGGCGGGAACGGTCATGACAACGTTGATGATGTACTGAATGGACGAGGCGAGCAGGTTGGCGTTACCCTTGTAACCAGCCATGGAGAAGATGTAGGCGATGTAGTACATCATAACGTTCATACCGGTAAGCTGGGACCAAATCTGACAGAAAACTCCGATTATGGTTCGGTTGATCATGTTGGGCTTGAAGAGATCCAAGTATGTAACATCGGCGATAGAGGCCTCGAAAGCGCACATGTCCTTGATGTCCTGCAACTCGAGAGCGACAAAGGGGTGGTCAGGGTCGCCATGGCCGTGGACAAGAGTAAGCACAGCGTGGGCTTCGTCCCAGCGGTCCTTTCGTGCGAGCCATCGAGGGGACTCGGGGAGCAAGATCATCATGAAGAAGAGGAAGACGGCGGGGATCATCTGGAGACCCCAGGGGACACGCCATGCGGCAGTCGAGTAGGTTGATGCAGTACGTCCACCGATGTAGGCGCAACCGTAGGAGATGTAGTACATGATGAGGATTCCCCATGTGATGGCCCATTGCTGCATACCAATGAAGCGACCTCGCTTGGATGGGGGGGAAATCTCGGCGATGTAGACGGGGACTTGAGCGGACTCGATACCGACGGCTACACCGTTGATGACACGGCCGACTACCAGCATTCCAATGTTCTGAGAAGCGCAGGAGAGAATAGAGCCAATCATCCTGGCCAGATATGTTAGAACCGGAAGTGTTACACAGGCCTTGAATTTTCACTTACCAGATGATACAGCCGAGCATGATTGAGTACTTTCTGCCCAGACGATCACTGACAAATCCAGAGATCAAGGCACCGAGCCATGATCCAGCAGCCATACTGGCGGTAATACCACCCTGATTCAACGACGTCGGGCCACTGCAATCCTCATCGTCGGTAAAGGGCGGGCCCTTGGGACCCTGATTGAAGGAACATTTGTAAGAGTTCTCGCCCAATTGGGCTGAGATGGAAGAGATATCGAAGCCAAAGAGGGCTCCGCCGACCACCGAGACACCCGCGATCACGTAGATGTTGCCAATAGGCATGTTGATGGTTTGTAAGACACTTTGTTGACAATAAGAGTCAGGTAGTTCCTGATGTTAGTCGTCTGTGGAGAAGAGCAAAAGGAACGGTACAACTGAGGGCGCGGATGTGTTATATATGTCCATGTCAATGGGTTGCACCGACCCGTAGAAATCCTGCAGGATCCATCTGATGCTTCGGGGTCAAGCGAGGAAGCTCGTGTGTCACGTTGATTGTGCAAGGGGAGCTCGCAAGACAGCAGATTGTGTTACTCTGCCGCCCTACCGTTGGGTTGCTGAACTCCTGATGAGAGGGAGATCCTTGCTGTAACAGTACAATACTGGGTCCCCATTGTCCACGGGGATAACGTTCTGGGGTTGAACCGGAGGGTGGAGCAGTGGACGGACGGAGAAGTTCGGTACGGGGATGCAAGAGGTGAGCTCTAACATGGGAAAGTCTTGGAAATGACGTAGATTGTTTATTTCTAGGTTCTGAACAGTCAATTAGCTAATAGTATATCGGATATAAGTCAGAAGGTTTGTCTTTTAATTCGAGATATCTACTTTTTTCTTGTGGTGGTAAATCTCAATTGCCAAGACTCACCTCTGTTAGAAAAAACGAAAAATAATAATGGAGTCAAATCAGACCCAATTCTATCCCCGTGGGCTTCCTCCGTGATGATCTTTGAGAACCAGGCTGACCAGCACGAGATCAACACTGCACGAGCTGTATCGGCTCCGTGACGTTGCATCTTTACGGCCGAGCATTTGGCCGATTTTACTCTCCGAACGGGGAATATTCTTGCTTTTCGGCACCAAGGTGCCGTGGAAATTGACGTATGTGGTGTCAGCCCATACCCAGGGCCCCCTTGCTAATCACAACAGTAGGAAAGAGAAAAATTGAAAGGAATTGGTCATTTCGGATCCGAATTTTCTTGACATCGAAAAAAGACCAGCAGACACCGTCGGCCGTATCGTGTGTTCCCCAGATCTCCAGAATAGGTCCGAATAGTCAAAAGTCCACAGAAAGAGAATAAGCGCTGCAATGAGACGGTTGGGTACAATGGGTCTATGGGGAAGCTTAATACCTGTTGCGGAGAATGGACTGAGCTCCTGCAGTCACATGTCCCTGTGCAAGAGTCCTTGGACGGTAAAATGCATGATTGACTGATTCTGGGTCAAACCACATTTTGAGTCCTGTGATGGGAGGAAACTTGACTGCTCAATCGAGATCTTTCTGTGGTTCTTTTATTCGGCTAATTGGGTAAATGTTACCTTCTTTTTTCCCTTTTTCGCCTTTTTCCGTGTTGCGTTCTAGAAGATGCCTGGAGGTCATATGGATGTTTGTGTGAACGAAGAACTCCTGATTAATCGTGGCATTGATGTCGGTCGGGATGATTACCAACATCATATCACCAGCGATTATCAACATATCATACTTCTAATTCCGAAAAGTTTTGCCTCTTGCTATAGACCGTTAATTCCCGATGCCTTAACGTCTCTTGTTCAATAGATCATGTAACAATGGACTGGCCATTTCATCGGACCTCTCCGTTGACCTATACCCGGTCGCATCTTGGAACACCACAAGGTGATGAGGTTGCCACGTTTGCATATGAACTTATCACTTTTATTTCTTCGGCTTGAACGAAGGATTCCATGACCAAGAATCGCATCAATCCTCCTCTTATGATATTCAGTGCCATCTTCCCCATTCTTAAGGGCTGTCTGCAACGTTTCCATAACCCCGTATGATGAAACTAAGAATGGCAGTGATATTCCTGGGGAATGTCGCATGCATGGGTGCCACAACACCATCAGATCTAGATACAATACAGGAAATGGATAAAACAATAAGTAATAAATACTACCCTACGTTAAAAGAATAAGCAACTTTATTATAACAGGTTCACTACAGAGATCATCAGGATAAAAACGACAGCTATAGGATGGCGGTAGTGTGAATCCAAGTGATCGTGCCTCAATTGAATACTTCATATCTCTTATTCATTCCAGCTCATACCCAGCCTTTATCCACGGACTGTATTTCATCAGTGAAGCTCGGACTAGCCCTGGGATATGTAGCGCAGCACACCTCCCTCCTTTAAGCATAAAGCACCGCCGCAGCCACTACCATGCTTGGCTTGCAGTGCCGCACGCATTACCGGAGCTAACACGGGTTGAGGCTGCCCGTTTGAGATTGGTGTTGAAATGAGGCTCATTAGAGTAGATTTCCAAGAACGGCAGAATTGTTATACTCATTGAGTCAAACTACCACTCTGGACTACACTGCCGTGCGTGGGTGACCCAGTAGGTGGCTGATTGAACAGGTCTATAATGCGGTGTAAATTCCTTACCAAGCAGATAGTAATATGAGATATCTATTTACAATTAAAAGACGGTCGAAGCGATATCAAGGCTCTCTGAATTTGAAACATTGACTATCTTGCTAAAACTGCGGACATTAAGGGGAACGCTTTCATCAGCCCCAGACTCCTCGTATGCTATAAAATCCAATGCCAATTAAAGATGTTAAATGCTCACGCTACCATGCCTCAAATGCTCGCTTTATGCCCCAAACTCCTCAATCACACTCCTCGCCTCGGTAAAGTCATTATCCACTCCCGTATATGGTATCTTCAATCCAAACCCTTCAGGGCCACCGACCTTCATTCCCTTGTCCGTCTTCCATAGGGGGTGCGCCGGCAACGCAATAACGTTGACCCGTAGGCCGTATCTTAGGTCCTGAGAACCAATGCCTTCGCCATCCTGGCCTAGGATGGAGATGAGATCGGGAACGGTGCAGACGACCTTTTGGGATTCTTCTGAGCCGTCGGCATCGCTCAAAGCGGCGTAGAGGTACTCGTTCTGGAAGGGAATGACCATGTGGCGATCGCTTGGGACTGATTGCTTGGTTGAGCCATTAGACTCGCGCTCGTCCTCACCCAATGGCGCGATGACTACAGAGCCCATGGTGTAGCCGCCTCCGATGTAACGACGGACATCGACGATCTTGCCAGTAAAGAGAAGCTTTCCAGCGCACACGTCAAACTAGTTTCCATATTAGCAAGATCTTCAACATGTCAGAGATGGTACCACTTACGATCGCATCGACGTAGCTAGTCTTGTTACGCCGAGCATCGTGCACAGCCCGACCGAGATACCAAGCCTGAGAAACAGTGTTGGGAACACCGTGGGACTTAATGACAGAGCCAGGTAGAGGGTTAGCGCACACTGCACAGCCCAGACCAAGCTCAATCACTGCAGTGCGGAGGAGGCTCTCCAGTCGAATAGGGCTATCGGTGCTCTGATTTGGTTAGCAGACATCCAGAGTTAGTTGATAGCTTGCAATGCTCACCATAACCACGTTGGTGTTTCCTCTTGCATCGGAAAGAACGCACGGGGTAAGAGAATGGCCATAAACGCTGAAAGTAGCTGGATGGAGTCAGTGAACTGCAGGCTCGAGGGCTTTTGCGCTTGACTTACCATGGTACATGGTGGGATAGGCTCGACCCATGGCATCACCGTCAACGATGGGGACGTCGAAGTGAACAGCCGGTGGAAATGCACTCATACCGTTGCCGCCGCCACTGACTTTGTTAGTAAAAATCTCGTACCACGTGGGTGATTGACTCACATCTCGTCGATATACATGCCGTCAAAGGTCTTGTTACCAACAACCTTATTGACAGCATTGATGCCCGCGACAATCTCATTTCCACCAGCGATTCGCTCATTGATAACACTAGGGCTACCATACCACGAGCCAAAGTTAATGATAGCATCATCCTTGAGAGATTTGGGGGAGACGACCCT
This sequence comes from Fusarium sarcochroum, assembly GCA_013266185.1. Classification (NCBI taxonomy): domain Eukaryota; kingdom Fungi; phylum Ascomycota; class Sordariomycetes; order Hypocreales; family Nectriaceae; genus Fusarium; species Fusarium sarcochroum. The sequence goes on from JABEXW010000205.1 coordinate 56,982, forward strand.
CATTCTCTTCTCGGGATTGGTTCGGAGAGCATCCAAGCACTTGAGATATTCGTGGTGAGTAGGACCACCGCCTCCAGTGCCCAAGACACCACATCCAGAAGCGATCATCTCCAGGTCAACCTCTGAGAGATACCATGTGCCATTCTGAACATCAGGTCGGTAGGTGTTAAGATCAACGTGAAGAGATGGCTTGTAGGTAGGTGTTAGGGCGTCAAGAACGCTAACCTTTTCACCCTCATCCTCATCGCTCTCTTGGACGCTTGACACAGGCGGCGAAGGAGGAGGAGTGAGCTCTTCGGGAATAGCCAGATGACCGACAGCTCGAACCTGAATACGGATAGCACCGTTAGGCATGTACTGAAGCGGCATCTTGTTGACCTCGACAATCTTGACATCGTTCTTGGCAGCACCCTTGGAGATGGCCAGATCGATGGCCTTGGCACAGGCTGCATCAACAACAGCCTTTTCTGAACGACCCTCGGGAATCTCAACAGTGTCAATCTCACCAGAGACCTTTGCAATTGCAGCACCAACTGCGTTGGCGGCGCCTTGGTGGATAGGAACAATGCACTTGTCCACGCCGTCGAGGTCCTCAGTGACAAGCAGAGCACCACCTCCGACGAGCAAGACATGTACGGGGGCTGAAGAAACCTTCATCTGCTCTACAACACTCTCGAGCATCCTCTTGAGCTCCTTGCGACCGTTCTCGACAACAAAGGAGGGGATGTCCTTGACTAGAGAAGCGTCTCCGAGCTTGGCCTTGCCCAGAGCGACGACGATATCACTCGAAGTAAGGGTCTTGCCGCCAAAGATCTTAGCTTCTTGCTGGATGAAATGACCAACTGAGCCAGGGCCAATGGTAACATTTTCTGTTTGAGGGTCGATTTGAACCTTGCTACCACCACCCAGACCGATAGAGACAACTTCAGGCATGGAGAAAGCGGTGCGGACACCTCCAACTTCAACAAAGCCGGGAGCTTGACGGGGGAAGCCAGAGGGCAAGAGGGCGCAGACATCGGTAGTAGTACCGCCAATATCGACAACAAGAACCTGAGGCTCTGTCTCGTCATCCTCTGGCGTATCCGCCCGCTTCTTGTGGTCAAGTCCAGCAAGGAACGCAGCTCCCGTCATACTGTTGGTAGGACCACTGGCAAAAGTCTTGATGGGATACTCAGCCGCAGTATCAGCATCGATCAATGTGCCATCGTTTTGCGAAAGGTACAGCGGACATGTCAGCTGCAGTCGATACATGGCATGCTTGAAGCCCTTCTTGACGCGGTGGCCAGTGCGGAGAATAGCGGCGTTGAGAATTGTGGCATTTTCGCGCTCTAGAAAGCCTGTTGGGCCGATGTCGTGAGAGCATACGACATTAAGACCAGGTGCTTCTTCAAGAATGATCTTCCTGCACTCTTCCTCATGTACACCGTCGTGGTCGAGAGGGGAGAAGACGCCGACTAGAGCGATGACGTTGATACCCTTGGCGACAATCTCGCGGGCAGCTTGTCTAATCTGCGCAGGGTTCAGAGGAGCAATCTCCCGACCGTCAATCTCTAGACCTCCATCGAGATAATGAACGCCTCCATCAAGAATAGTCCGCAGACCAACAGGAAAGTCTGAAAAGGGCGGCAATTGTCTAGTAAAAGGACCACAGAGCCGAACCACTGCAACGCGGTCTAGTCTCCTAGCGTCGGCTTCTACAAGGGCGTTGATGAAGTGTGTCGTTCCAATAGTGACACTCAGAACACGGCTCTGATCAATCTTTGAGTCCTGAATAACAGCTCTGATGGCTGACTCGATACCGCTGGTGATGTCCTTTGTTGTGGAAGCTTTGTGGGAGGCCAGGACGCCACGGCCGGGGGTGTCGGCAGCTCGGATGTCGAGAAGTGCCGCGTCCGTATTGGTACCTCCGACGTCAACTCCGATTCGGTACAGAGACATGTTTGCTGTTAAACGGGCGCTGGACGATGAGCCTGGCTTGTTGACCCTTGTGCCTGATAGCATAGCGATAGCATTAGACTTATGTATCCGAGTGATCTATCCGTACATCCAGACTCCACGATAGAATATTTTCCCCCCAGCCTGAAATGAACGACCCCATCGACTTTTCCCTTTGCACAAGGCGGAGAAGTGGGCAAAGGATTAGTTCGCCGACGCCAAGAGGAGAAGCAGTTGGCCGATCGGGGTGGACCGAAGCGACACACTCGCAGCTAGAAACAATTGCCGATCTTGCATGTGCCTCCACTTTTACTAATCTCTCTATCTATTGGCCAAATCGTTCCTTGGCCGACGGGGTTTCACATTCCGTGATCTGGGGTACGTACAAGCCTGAATGAAGCTAGCTGAGAGGAGAGATAAGGCTGAGAGACCAAACTCTGCTCTGATCGATCAAATGCCAGTGCCGAGTGTGGCCTTAAAGTCTTTGACGTCGCGTGTCTTTGACAGACCGAGCTACTGTCTGCCATCTAACTACCCCTGATAGTTCGGACTAGAGCAGAAAAACTGAGGCTATTCGCGTCTCCATCTCTCGCAATGGCCGTGTCGAGTCTTCTCCATCGCATTGAGCTGCCGCGCGGCTCGCAATTCATCGTACGCAAAACCTCTCCTTTTTTTCGCGCCAGTTGCGCAGTCTCTAACGTTACACTTCAGAACGAAGATGTCCGCCCTGTTGGTACCGAGCGACGAACATGGACGTTTCTGACATTCCATAATTTTTGTATGTGTCCCTGAACCAACATGCATAACGAAATCTGACAGAATCGAATCGGGCAGGGTTGTTGATCAACTGCAATATCGCTACGTATCTGACAGGCAGCGCACTCATCCCTTTGGGTCTTACTTGGTGGCAGGCCATCATCGCCATTATTCTTGGGAATATTCTCGCGACTGCGGCACTCATTCTGGCTTCTTTGGCTGGAGCTTACTATCATAGTATGTGTCAATTGATTCTCCGCAGAAGTGATCAATGCGCTGACGATTACAGTCGGATTCCCTGTCTTTAGTCGCGCTGTATGGGGTATCTGGGGATCTTGGTTCGTCATCTGGAACCGCATCTTTCTATCATTCGGTGAGTCTTGTCTCTTTTTTCGCGGGACACTCAATTGACTCTTTCAGTCTGGTATGGCTTTCAGTCCTGGGTCGGAGGACAATGCACGTATCTCATGCTTCTCTCGTGGGATCCTAACCTCGAGAACCACATCCCCAACACGATCCCGGCTTCAACTGGCATGACATCCGCCCAATTTGTCTCTTACGTCGTCTTTTGCATCGCGACTCTTCCGTTCCTTTGGATCCGACCGCATCGCATCGAAAAGTTCTTTTACTTCGCCAGTTCGGTTACTCTCGTCTTCTTCGTGGTTCTGCTGATCTGGGCGCTTGCTACTATGGGGTCTGACGGCTTTGGCGATACTCTGAGCGACACCACGCCTCTTCCCGTCACGGGCGGTCCTTATAGCACCACCTGGCTCATGATTTCGGGCATCATGACGACAATTGGAGGCATTGCAGCTGGTATTCTCAACCAAAACGACTACGCTCGTCTTTCCCGACGCCCACGTGATGCTATCTGGGGTCAAACCTTTGCGTTCCCCCTCTACAGCATCGGCGCGTCTGTCATTGGCATTTTGGTCACGGCTGCTACCCAGAAGCGCATGGGCGAGCCTATCTGGAACCCACCATCGTTGTTCGCCGCTATTCTGGCCAAAGATCCTAGTGCAGGCACTCGTGCTGCTGTCTTCTTTGCCGGTCTTGCACTGTCTATTTCGCAATTGGGCAGCAATCTTCCTGGAAATGCGCTCGCAGGCGGTATTGACCTGGCTTCAGTGTTTCCCAAGTATATCAACATTCGTCGCGGTGCTTACGTCGTTGCTTTGTTCAGCCCAATCGTCAACCCGTGGCGTCTTGTCAACACAGCCACAACATTCCTCACTGTCTTGTCGGGATACAGTGTTTTCCTGGCTCCTATGACGGGACTCATGGTAGCTCACTATAACTTGGTTGCCAAGGCAAAAGTCAATGTGGATGATCTTTTTGTCGGCAACAAGGATAGTATCTACTGGTACACCAAGGGTGTCAACTGGCGCGCTTTCGCTGCGGTATGTATTAATACTCTTGCTATAAGAACAACCACTAACTTGACTAGTGGATTATTGGTGTAGCGCCCATTCTACCCGGCTTTATCGCCGCTGTCAACCCGTCAGTCCATATTTCCGATGGCGCAATTGAGCTCTACTATCTCAACTACCTCTTCGGCTTTCTCGTCAGTGCGCTCGTTTATTACGTGCTTCACTTGGTGGTACCCGACAAGGGGCTCGATGCATTTGTCAAGGACGGTACTTCGGCCAAGGAGGTACAGCAGGTTTACGATGAGCGCTGGGATATGACCTATACTGAGGGTGAGACTGCGAGCGAGGAGCATTCGATCCAGCCCAATAAGGGACCTGGCTCAATGACCACGTCTGTTTAGGTACTGGAAGTTGAGATTTTATTGGGCAGATTGCAAGCGTGAGCTTTGTTGGAGTTAATTAATTAATGTATCTTATCTTGGATTCCATTTCTAGTGTTGAGCGTCGCATAGGCCATTTCACCTATACAGCCTCATTTTACGTATAGCAACACCACCATAAGACCCCTGATCGTTGCACATCTCAATATTGATGGATCTCTCCACCTTAAATGGATGATTTCCCCATGCAATCTCCATATCAAATCGTGATAAACACGAACCAACAACTTTGAACGCGAACCAACAGCATTGAGCGCGTTAGCAATTTAGCTTCCGGGACTGATCCTGGTTTAGTCATTTCTGAACCAATTTTGTTCCGAGACATTTGTACGTAATGAGATTTTCCGATATCGCCGCCAGTCATCGGCCAACTCCGCTTCCACAAGCCGAGGCCCCCTTGTCGGCCAACTTATCTTTCCCGCGTTCCCCCCTCCCCTCCATCACGCGATTTTGGCCGACAAACTCCCCTCGCCTCGCCTCGCCGCGCCTCGCTTCTTACCCATTTTCTCCAGATCCAGCCCAGACACCTACTTCTCACGTGGAGACTTTTGCGGTTACACGGGTACCTGAACTAGCCTAAGCCAAGATGGATGATAACGCTGCAGACCCGGGAACTTCTTCAACCACTCCCCGCAAATTCAGCATTCGCAGTAACTTTGGTAAAGCCCGACAGCCAAGGAGCCGCAAGAACAGACCCTGTGACGCGTGCCGTCGCCGTAAGACGGCCTGTGTCATCACTTCTGAGCCCCCATGTGAGGCGCCCCAGTCCCAGTCCCAGTCCCAGTCCAGTGGTACACTACCTTGTTCTTGACGTACATTAGTTGCTCTGCTGTAGATCGCTTATACTGACCGTTGAATCAACTGTAACTCAGGCCTGTTCTGTAAGAGCAGAGGCTTGGTATGCCAATCAGTCTCTGATACCGACACTCTGGCACCCCGGCCAGAGTCTTCCAAAAGCACCGATCCACTGAGCCCAGCTTCTGTATCTGTTTCTGCCTCTGCCACTTCAGCCATCTCACCCTCAGCTTCTGAAACCACCCGCCGGAGGTCCGAGTCGGCAGCCGTTGTGCATAACGGCCTCGTACGCCATCCTGCGCCAACTCCGGGAGAGGACCCTCCAGAGAACGCCCTCAGTCTTGATCCACCCCGTCTAGAACCTAACCAAGAAGTCGTCTACGCGCTTGAAGATGTTCCCGGCCGAACAGCTCACGCTATGGCGTTGGCTTCTGAGCAGGACCCTTACTTTCTCGACGCCTTTAGATCGGTCCTCCTTAGTGAGCGGGAGGGCATTGACGCCAACTTTGTTCAGGTTTACCACGGCGGGCCAGATCAGGATGATTACCCGATGCACTTTTTGCTGCTGCTGGATGAGTTCCCCGATCACAAGAATGAGGCTAGACAGATTGCATCGGACGCCATAGAGCGCATTGTCTGGCCCCACGGCCCGGCCCTCGTCCGCCTTTATTTCCGGCACGTCCACACAGGATTCCCTGTCATCCACAAGACTCGCTTCCTTCGCCAATATGCAACCGCCAAGCTCGACCTACCCTCGTCGCTACGTGGTGCAGTGTACGCTTTGGGATGTGTCTTTTGGTCGCAGGATGCATCTCTTGCAGGGATCCCATGTCCTTTCAAGCAGCACGAGCTGACCAACAACGCCCAAGAGGCTCTGAGACGAGAGCTCGATGCGCCTAATCTCTCTAGGCTAATGTCGGCTTTGTTGCTGATGCACATGATCCCGCCTGAGATTGACAGCGTTGAGACACCCTACGTCTGGGTCATGGCCTGCCAAGCCACTGCAGCGGCTCAAATGCTTGGTCTTCACCAAGATCCCGAAAAGTGGAATATTGCTACTTGGGAGAAGCGATTGCGGAGAAAGCTGTGGTGGGCTGTCTTTTACACGGATTGTTGGTCAGCCGTTGCGCATGGGAATCCCCCACACATAAGCCATGAATCTTTTACCACTCCACCCCCGGACATGGATGATCTACGGTCTGGCGAGGACATCCCTGATGATCTCCGCTACATGATTGATCCTGAGGATGCGACGTTCCAAGTATCCGATGGCGCCCGCTTTCTCGAGATGATTACTGTCTCTCGGGAAATGCGTGCCATCTTGGATTGCAGCTAGTAAGTCACCCTTCGGCCAACTGATCTCATGCAGCACGACTTACATGAAGTAGTGGTGTAAGATCAAACGCACAGACACGCACTCAACTCGTGCCTATCCGAGAAACGCTCAGGGAGTGGCCTAGTCTCATCCCGAGCTGCTTGGCCGTGAGACCCTACGCCCACAATGGTGAGTCTCCCTGACCATTCGCCGATCACGACTAACACATCTAGGCCCCCTTCACATATCCTTCTTTGCGACTCAGGTGCTCCTCTTCCGGGGTCTCATGTATCCCGCCACAAGAGCGTCAAAGGTGACACCTGGTTCGAGTCTCCAACGATGGCTATCCACGGCACTAGCAGAGTTTGAACTGTTTACAACGTTCATGACTTACATTACCGAGGAGGAGCTCACAAGTTTCTGGGGTCGTTGTAAGTTGACCGACCAGCTCGGCAGTGCTACACCATAGCTAACGCACTTTCAGTTGCCCGATCACAACTTATTCTCTGTGGTAACTTTCTGATATACCTATTTCTGCTCGCAAGCGAGCCAAGAGATATCGAAGGGGCTTATCGGCTCTTGGAAAAGTTCCATCAGTCGTTGCAACGACTTGGAGCTACGGGGGATGTAGCTGCGCAGGTTTTCTTAAGGCCGGTTATTCTACGGATTGATTCGTTCTTCATGCAGGCTACAGAGCTGATCAAGCATGGAAGGACGGTAGTCCTTGAACCACCGGTTATGACTGTGCCAAGTAATGAACAATAATCAGACTCGTGTCTCGGATATGAGACACCAAGGGAGATAGACTATAGAAGCTTCATTAAGCGGTATTCAATGAACTATAATGACAGAATTAATTATCAAACAAACAAGTCACTGTACTTTCTCATGTCGGAATCAACATCCAATCTTGTCAAGGCATCAGCGCCGCGGCGGTGACACAAGAAACTCGTTGGTGCTGTGATGTCACGACAGCCAACCATGACAAGCAGCAACCCTCGGCGAACTCATAGCTTCCTATCTATTGCTTCTAGTGCAATTCAAAATGCTAATCATCATTACTTCGGCCAACTTGTTCTTGATGTTCGGCTCACCAGTAGTGGCGTGGGCTGATGTAGCCGATCGGCAAGGTCCTTAGCTCCAGGGTGTGCTCCACCAAACGTTCGCCGACGATATGTGCCAGGATTTGATCCTTTAAGATATGCCAAAAGCGTTGTATAGCACTAGATAATGATCATATGATAGTATTTCCGAGTTCCCCGAATGTCCTATGCAAAAGGTCAAAGCACAACTTTCAGGGTAACGGTTGAGACCGGCAACTCCATGAGGCGGGAGGATTGTGCTGATTGCTTGGAGAGAGAACTTCTCGGCGCGGAGAGATTTGCTTACTTGAGACTTGATTGAATCAATCACTTTTTGTTTTACGTAACTTTATGCTTTTGTCTCTGACAGGAGTTAGAGTGCTATCTAGAGACACTGCGAATCATGCGGTGTAGCAATTGTGTAGCTCAACCCTTCAACCATTTCAGTACATCAGTAGTGAACTGTTCGAATCCATCGACAAATGAGACATGCCCAGCATTCTTGATAATAACAAGATCAATCTTGTTATCCTTGCCCGCAGCTTTGAAACCCTCTTGAATCTTGTCTCGCATATCCGCCATGGTCTCTGGCAGATTCGCATCGTTCTCGCCGACGACACAGATAGCATCATCAACGGACGCACCAATTTTCTCAAAGCGAGGACGCAGGTCAAAGGTCTCGCTTCTCAGAGCATTGCAGCATGCCTCGAAACCGTCAATGGTCGTTCCAGACATGACAGTTCGCATTCGCTGAGTCTCCTCTGGGTTCTTGTCCAGCCACTCTTTGCCAAACCATCTCTCGAGCGTGCCTTGAATCGTAGAGTCGAGGTTGCCCGCCTCACGAGCGGCAGCAACGCGAGGACCAAAGGCATCTTCAGTGCCGGCATTGACAGGCGACGAGGAGATGGTGTCGCAAATGGCTAGCTTGCTCACGACGTGAGGGTACCTGGTAGTGAAATAAACACCCGCAGATGCACCCATTGAGACGCCAACCCATGCGTAAACCTTTCTGATATCAAGCATCGTGATGAGGTAGTGGATATCTTCAGCCATAGAGTCAAACGTGGGGCTCAAGTCCTTGGGAGCAGATGAACCTCCATGACCGGGTTGGTCGTATCGCAGGGTACGATATCCATTGTTGTTAAGCACCTTCACGACGTGATCCCAGACTGACAGAGGTGCAGTGAGGGAGTTGGAGAGGATGATGAGGGGGCCATCCTTTGGTGTGGAGTCTAGAGCGTACGCCAGGGTTCTAGAATCCGGGAGGGTCAATGTGCTAGCCATTCTGAGACTGTTCTTTGCGATAAAGCGTTGTTTAGGGTAACTAAAGATTGATGGGCTGACAAGGCGACGCAGTAGCATGGTATTGCAGAAGCACGATAGGAGTTGAGACGTTGATCTGAAGCTGTAGCGGCCTTTAGTTTCTCCATAATTACTGTCAATCGTTTTCCAATCCCCGCGATTTATGTCATCATAAGTGGCTGATCCGTGACGCCATCTACGCATACCATCGGAAGCATACTTCCGCCGATCCCAGCTCCGCAGACAAGGATCCATACTCGCACTCTTTTTGGCCTGGAAGCATCGATTCGATGAATCCTTCTCCCTCTCAGTCCTAACCATGTCCGAATCTTCCACCGCAGCCGCAAAACGTCGATTGAGGCGCATACCTGACGAATCTCGTAAGAGAAACGCCCAAAACTGTGACCGTTGCCGCAAGGTGAGTTGCCTTGACTCGTAGAGGATGATCGTATCTCACAAGAGGAATACTCTTGGCATTGGAAACACACTGGGCTAATTGACTCATGACTGGCTCAGCGCCGATGCAAGTGTGTGCCCTCTCCATCTGGCACAGGGTGCATGTCTTGCGTCGAACACAATGTCACTTGTTCCTACACAGCGCCTCGTAAAACTCGCTTCTATGGTAGTGTAGATGATCTAAGCGACCGGTCTGTAACCGTTAATAAGCCTCTGTGGCTTGTACATCTTGCTGACGTTGTGACTAGCTATCGCTGTCTCGAAGCTATTGTCAAAGGCGCATTTCCGGATGAGAACATTGACAATGTCAGCGATCTGTCTCAGCTTGGCCAGCGAATGGGCTATAAAATGCCAGATGTATCAGACCCCAATCGGACACGCATGAAAGTGGAGGACTTGGTGCAGACTCCCTCAACTACCGAGCGTACTCCATCAGAAGGACCAGATATCAGCGCCGCCGATGCACGTACTGCGGATGTATCTCCGCCTGGCACAAAGTCACAAGGCGAAGAGCCTCAAGCATCGCTTGTAAAGGACAACTCTGGTCATGAACACTACATCGGGCCCTCAGGAACTCTCAACTTCTGGAATCAGCTCCGAAACCTCGTCGATACTAATAACAACAGTCCGTACTCAGCTCCCGGTCGCGAAGGGGCTGCCAAGTTTACTCAAGATAATACAAGTCGACTACTTGAGGCCGATGGCCAGGAAGACGATGATCAGCAACAACGCACCGAAGCATCACCTCAGGATGGCCCTTCTCCAGGATCAATAACCTCTTCTATCGCAAGGGACTTCACACGTCTTCCGACCGCGGATATGGACGAGATACTCGGCCAGTTTCCCTCAAACTTGGTTTTGGAGCAGCTCATTCAGTCATACTTCAAGAATGTTCATGACGACTTTCCTCTTTTTCACAGAGCCACCTTTGAGGATGAGTATGAACTGTTCATCGTCCAGGCTCGTCGTAAAACACGCCTAGCTACTTCAAGACCACTTCAGTTACCGGACTGGGGCTGGATTGGCTGTCTGCATATGATTGTTGTATTTGGCTCTATTGCTGATCGAACGATCCCGAATGTTGACCATTCAGCTCTACGGCGTAGATCTGTCACGGTGGCCAGAGCTCTACTCCCGCAATTCATCTCTAAGTGTTCACTTACGAATGTGCGGGTGTTGTTGTTACTTGCACTCTTCTTACATAACAACAACGAGCGAAATGCGGCGTGGAACATCGCTGGAACGGCCACTCGTATTTCTTTTGCTCTTGGTCTTCATCGATCCGACATGAGCTCATCCTTTCGACCACTGGAGAGAGAAGTCCGAAAATGGGTCTTTTGCACACTCTACTCATTCGAACAGTTCTTAGCATCAAGCCTAGGTCGACCCAGTGGTCTGCAAGAACTGGACGTCGAAGTTGTTCCGCCTAGAGAAGGGTTTGTGGAGGGCGGTATTGGCACCGACGCTAGGCTTGTATCGTGGTCAGTCAAGCTCCAGGCTATTCTTGCGAGAACCAGGCTTTTACACGTCGGCACGAAGCGAAGTTCTGGACCAACATTGGACGAAATTATGAATTCACTTGACAGCTGGAAGAAGGATATTGGCAAAGCACCTGGGCTGGACGTCTCTTGGATCAAGATCGAAGGACCAACATTGGCATCCATCGACAACGACGATGCCGTGGACATGGAAGAGCTCAAAGTATCGTTGGCATGGAAGACGCATGCTCAGCTTAGGGCCGTCTTGTTGATGCATATCCAGTTTCACTACATTGCCATCGTTGCAACACGCCCACTTCTCCTTCGCGACGTGGCATTAACACGCAAGGCGGACGCAGAAGAACCACAGACTTCGGTACCTCCCCACGCTGCCATGTGTGTCAAGCACGCGTGCCAACTGAGCTATCTGATGATACTCCTTGACCACTTCGATGTCATAAATGGTCTATCTGGCCTTGATATCTTCTACGCGTACTGTTCAGCTATGATTCTAATACTTCGACTGCTCCGTCTGCGACCTGGTGAGGGTGTAGAGAGTATTGGACCTGATGAAGTAGCGCTGCAGACCAAAATTCGACGGCTGGTAGCTACGTTCCGGACTGTGATTAATCGCACAGACAAATGCGGATCGATGAGGCGACTTGCCCAAGTCGTCGACACCTTCTCGGAATGCGCCAATAACCCTAACGATCCAACAGGCTTATCAAACCTACCTCTTCAAGGGACCAACATGAACAATTTGTCCTATCAATCTGGCTGGTCAGTCGATCAAATGCAGGCGCAGCATGGTCAAGGTATGGCACTTGGATCTATGGAGGGACTGATAGATTTCTTACCTTTTCCGGGATTTGTTCCGATTGAAGGGTCTATGGCTCAGTTCATGCCGGGAAGTGAGATGGCAATGCCTGAGTGGCCTGATATGGAGCTTTTTATGGATGGGTATGGGGATAATGCCAGACTAGGGCATTAGATGATAAACCGTATAGCCAAAGTGGAGATGACTGCATCACGGTGTGTGGGACAGCGACATTGCCTGATTATGATGACTTATACTGAGTCGATCCAGCTTTGGCGGTTCTTCTCTCAGAGAGGCCGCCTGCTTCTCATCTTTAGAGTCAACAGACCAAGCAAGAGACATATGTCGTTAGTTGCTGTTAACCCTAAAACATGATTCAAAGTATAGTGGACAATTCATGATGAATAATGAATGCGTTCTGTAGCCAGGATCCTGGACAACCTCGTCCCTGAGCTCTGTTTGATAACTAGCCTGGGAGGGCATCTCGAGTAGAGTCGACCAATTAACAGAACTGCAGAGCAACGCTCATTATGTAATTCGGCAAGATCAGACAACTCAATCAATATAGGTACAGCACAAATGCATGCCAAGGCAAAGCAAACGTTAGAAACGTGTCGTCAAACAGGCCGATTTGGGTGTTGGTTCTGGAAATGTTGTTATCGCAGTACTTGTCTACCCCTTCGAGCTTAATTTACGAGGTATCTATTAGCGTTCAAGCAGTCTACAAGTACTTAGAAACCAAAGTCAAGTTCAATAAAAGACAAGTCACTCGCTAACTGCAAGTCTGGGCATGTAAGCTGATGTATCATCCGACCTATCAACAACCCTGTTTAGCGCTTACGACTCTATGTACGACTCAACCGCGTGATTTTGGGATCAAGCATTCCCCATTCTCACCTTCATCTCGCCGACTAGCAACCTTGAAAACAATACCCCATCACATGGAAGAGACTATGCACCAGGAATCGCCCGACAGTGAAAAGGCTGTTAAAACCCGACAGCGGCGTGCTCATACTCGTAGCCGAAATGGCTGCTCCGAGTGTCGCACTCGGCGGGTCAGATGTGGCGAGCAACGTCCCACTTGGTAAGGCTGAGAGAAACCGTCAGCAGATGGTTTTGCCAGACTGTTATGTTTCAAAGACTGACAGATATGCCACTACAGTCAAAACTGCATCAAGAGCGACAGAGCTTGCGAATACTTACCAGCTAAGATCCCTCTACGTGAACGCAGAGCCCTTGAACGGGCTGGAGAAGCTCAACCATGGGAGCAGTCTCCCTGGCAGGTTCCAAAGGGCTCTAAGCAACCGGAATTGCCGAACCCGGCGGCTCTACGTCGTCAGCTTGTACTCTCAGGCTCGGCCAAGATGTTTGGCTGTGTAGCTATCGACATGCCCCTCAAGTCGCAGGAGCTTTTCCAGTATTGTATGATTTCCCATGTTTCCAATTCTTATTGATATCCCAGTCCATCACTGCTAATGCGCCCCGCTGTATAGTCTACCAGGCAGGCATGACCTTTGGGGTGGCCCCTGAGGATCATAACAAGGATTGGTTCGTGTTATCATTAGCCTACCACACTAACAAAGTAATAAAAGTCTAACTCTCTATAGTCTCGCCTATATCGTATCAGACCCTGAAGCACTTCGAAGCGCAGTTCTAATGGCAGGTACCCACTTTGCCTTCAACGTCGGCAGTCTGCAAGCTTTTGAGCCTACATTCCTCTTCCATAAGATCGAGACAATGCGTATGATCAAAGAGTGGATATCGGGAGGAGATCCAAACTTGGTGGCAGCTATTATCAAACAAGTTTCCACATTAGCTTACACAGAGGTACGCGGTCGTCTTTATCCGACTTAACACCTTACTAACCCTCACCAGCTCTGTCGTGGCGATCTTCTTCTTGCAGAAACACACTTAAGCGTCATATTTGCCGTTTCGAGCTGTGCAAAGAATAAGGCGACTGGGAAGCACAAGCCCAAGACTCTCGACCAAGAGCTTTCAGACCGGTACTTTTTACTGTGGGTGGTCCCCGGTACTAATTCAATCCGTGAATTATGCGTCGGCTAACACTGGTTTTCTTAGAACGTCTACCTTCATCTACGGCTTAAAGGCTATTCTTGCAAGCATCCTTCGTTCACAAGGCCTTCATGAAAGTGTGATAGACCTCCCAGCTTCAGATTCACTTCGCATAGTACATACGTGGCACACAACCAAGACTGAGGGTCGCTACTCACACTATCTAAAGCTCAAAGCCCTTCGCATGTTTCCCGCTTTCTTCAACCCACCACGAAGCGGCGCGGAGTTGGTTGACGTTGATGTCACACTTATCATTAACTCCTTGCGCCGAGTTACCGAAAGCTGTTATGGGCGTCCGTCTAAACCATGTCAGCACCCAAAAGCCTTACAGGATGAGTTCTGGAATCAGGGTCCAGCATCCGTTCTTTACGAGCACCTCATTATGGCACATCTACACTCCATCTCATACCCTCATGACGAACAAGACGGGCCAGAGTGTACTCAAGAATCCGGAACCAAAGCTTCATGGTGCGGGCTTGTGATTAGCGCACAAATATACCTGGAACAAGTGGTGAGATACTGGTGTCCTTTTAAGAAGGAAATCTTTCTCTACACGATGCGCATATTCCAACGCGACCTCAGCCTAGCATTGGAAAAGCCAGAAGCGGCAAAGCTTGCGGACCTATTGTTCTGGGAAGCATTTGTCGTCTTATTGGGTATTGATTGGCACGAGAAGAGGGGTGATATGGACCGAGATACTGAATTCAAGCCATTTCTTGAGGGGGTTGTGAGAGAGCAGAGTCGGGCTTTGAGACTGAATACATGGGCAGATGCAAGGGAAGTATTGTCAAGTACCACTTGGCCTGCTGCACAAGCTGGGGATACTTTAGGTAAAGCAATATGGGAGAAGGCTGTCGAAGAAGAAAGTCCTTCGGAGTAGGAATCACATTGGGCGACTGAGCAGATCTGAGAGCAAAGAGTGCGTTAATTGAACTAATTACGTCACACCAGCGGTATTTGTATCAAGGATCTAAGCTCTTGGGTTCAGGGGCTCAACGGGCCACGTGTAATTCCTCTCGAAAGTAGACTTGAATTCCCACTCACCAGCGCCCACCACTTCTCGTCTTTCGCCATCTTTTTCAGGAATCACTATCTCAACGGTGACATTGATCGGTACCTTAACAAGCACCTTGAAGGACTCACTTCCAGAGGAGTCTTCCGATTTCGACGTCTTCCACGAGCACGAAACTTCGCCATGGGGTGTGACATGCGATGCTGAAGCTTGCGTAAACTCGGCACCAATCGTAGGAGCAACGCGGCACTTCTTCCATCCTGGGTCGACTCGCTGCAAACCGGCAAGTCTCTCATACATGAACTTCCCAATGGCGCCAAACGCGTAATGGTTGAAGGATGTCATCTCACCCGGATTGATAGATCCATCAGGGAGCATACTATCCCACCTTTCCCATACAGTAGTAGCACCCATAGTGACCGGATACAGCCACGACGGGCACTTTTTGTTGAGTAGCATCGAGTAGGCAACTTGAGGGTATCCTGACAGAGCCAAAGCTTCGCATAGATACGGTGTTCCGGCAAATCCTGTCCCAATCTTGAAGTCACTCTTTCGAATAAGCTCAGCCAGTCTTGCACCGGCGCGAGGTTTCTGAGTAGGAGTAAGAATGTCGAAGCAAATGGCTAATGCATAGGCAGCTTGCGAGTCTGATATGATTCTTCCGTTGCGGGTAACATATTCATCTTGGAATTGAGTCTGGGCGCCTTCAGCCTCAAGCTTGAACCGTGTGCTTTCGCTATGCTGACCCAAAATGAGTGTAATTTTGGCCATAAGATTAAGGCTGTGGATGAGGAACATGTTGCAAACCATTCGGACGTCTGTCGATGCTTTCCAAGGTGCGTCTGAGGGAGCCGCAGGGTCAAGCCAATCCTATAAAGGCAGTCAGTCATTATAGAACATGAAGATCCACGGCCTGGGTTTAGACTTACTCCGAGTTGTCTGGGTACGGTTGGATCCCATAGGTACTTTGCACCATTAACATCCCGAGGCAACACTTTCATCCATGTCATCATACTATTATACTGCTGGGCAAGAATGCTCTCATCTCCAGTCTCCATGTATAACTCCCACGGTGCAAGTATGGTCACATCGTGCCAAATTGCACAGGCATGCCTCCTACACCACTTGGGATCTGGAAGACAAGCGTTAGGGCTGACTATTGGTGGTACTCCATCTAAGACCATCTGATCGTACTCAACATCAATCAACCAGTTCTTGAGTATGCCGAAACAGTCATAGAGAAGAGTCGCGGTCGGTGCAAAAAGAGCCAAATCTCCTGAGTAGCCCAGTCGTTCATCACGTTGGGGACAGTCTGTAGGGACTGAGAAGAAGTTCCCTCGCATTCCCCAGACAATGTTCTTGTAAAGTCGATTGAGCAAAGGATCAGAGCACTCGAAATTTCCAGCAGGCTTCATATCGGTGTGACAAACGACTGCCTCGACGGATTCGAGGTCAAGGTCTCCTAGCCAGCCTTCAATCTCCGCATATCGAAAGCCGTGAAATGTAAATCGAGGCTCGTACTTTTCACCTTGCTCATCACCTCTCAGACTATACTCGTCAGTTGCGTCGCATATGCGGAGTGGTCGAGTCCCCAACTCCCCATTCTCTAGAACCTCCGCATGCCGCAACGTGATCTTGTGCCCGTGCGGGCCTTTGATGTTCTTGACGCGAAGAATACCGACGAGGTTTTGCCCGAAGTCAAGAACAGTCTTTCCATTAGGTGTAGTGATCTTCTTCCTTGGACTAACCACTTCCACATGTCGTACTGGTTCTCCGTAGCCAGCTGTGAGCTCGGTTGATGGTGGGAGATCAGCAAGAACTAGGACAGACTCCCAAGCGGATTTACTTGTGTCAGCGTCTGCAGATGACCAGAGGGCAATCTCGTCTCTGGCATCATATTTCTCGCCATTGTATATTTCTGCAAGCTTGATTGGACCCTTGGTGACAAACCACGAGTCGTCTGAGACGATCGCCTCGGCATGGCCATTGGAATAGAAAACCTCAAGCTGAGCAAATAGAGCAGTATGAGGACCCCAAATATTCCGATTACCCCCTTCGAAGCCGATTCGACCAGAGAACCATCCTTCAGCAAGACGCACCCCGATACAGTTTGCACCGTCCTTCAGGGCCGAGGTGACATCGTAAGTTTGATACTGGAGTCTGCCCTCATATGAAGTCCATCCTGGGGCCAGGAAGTAATCGCCAATGCGTTGACCATTGATCTCGGCTTCATAGACGCCCTGGGCTGTGATGTAGAGTCTAGCATGCTCAATTTGGTCCGAGAGATCAAAGACCTTTCGGTATAGTTGTTCTGGATCTGGTTCGGTAGTGCCTGGACCCCAAGGGGCTGCTATACGCTGACACCGCCAGTCATCACGCTTGAGAAGACCGGTTTCAAGATGAGCAGGCTCACTCCATGGCGTGATATTGCCTTGTTCATCCCAGACTCTGACACGAACTGAAGATTTCTGGCGCGACGATAGAACTTGATCAAAGGGCCACGGAACGAGGTTGGAAAGGCCGGATCTCCGTTTCTCAGATAAGGTCAAAATCTGTTGTTGGCCGTGACTTGCAGCATTCAACTCAATCTCGTAGGTCGTTTGTCTGAATGAAAATGTCGGGTCATTTATTTTCCAAGAGATTCTTGGTGTAGCATCTTGGATGCCAAATGTGTTAGAAGGGTGGTAGTGCTCGAACTGGACATCAACAACAGACGCCATTTTGAAGACAGCTGATGGTAAAAGGGTTGTGGCCTAGGATAAAACTGGCTTGAAAGTCGCTAATTAATGAATTCTTGCCAATTACTGTTAGCTCAATGAGCATGTGGCTCTGTTCGGTCACAATTAACGCGAGCTTGGTTCCATGACAAACCGCCGGCTGACTCTCATGATTGTTGTAATGTGGGGGCTGCTTGGCGAGGTCTGAATGGAGAATTGGTAAACCCCATGCTGCATTAGCTTGTCGGAGAACCTGGCGGGAAACTCACTATGACTGCGGAGAAGAGGCCAACCAATAGTAACTCCCGCGGAAGTTTGTGTTGGACATTATTCAGTCATACAAGTACCAAGAGTATTTCAGAACCGTTGCAGCTGTGTAAACTTGTCTTTCATCACCACATTCTGCCTCCAATTCTTACACTCTTCACCATGGCCACCGAGGCAAACATGTTTTCGGCCGACGAGCTGGTCACTGCTTCCTATAGCACACCAGCAGATCACGAGATACCCGTTGAAGATCTTCCACTCCCTCCCAGCTTCAAGTGGGGTACCGCCACGGCCGCCTATCAGGTTGAAGGTGCAGCTACACAGGACGGCAAAGGTCCATCGGTCTGGGATACTTACACTCATCTCACGCCGTCCAAGAGCAATAACCAGGACGGTGATATAGCTTGCGATCACTATAATCGAGTTCAAGAAGACATTGAGCTCATGGATTCGTATGGAGTTGACGTGTATCGATTTTCGATTTCTTGGGCTCGCTTGATTCCTTTGGGAGGTCGAAATGATCCTATTAACGAGAAGGGTATTGCTTTTTACAATGACTTGATTGATCGTCTACTTCGGAAGAACATTGAGCCTGTGGTAACTCTGTTCCATTGGGATACTCCTCAGGGCATCTATGATCGATACGGCGCCTTCTTAAACACCGAAGAGTTCAAAGCAGACTTCGTTCACTACGCTAGACTCTGCTTTTCTCGATTCGGAGATAGAGTCAAGAAATGGGTCACTTACAATGAACCATATATCACCTCCATCTTTGCTCATCTCAACGGCAATGGTGCTCCAGGACGTTCAAAGGCGACCGGGGCTGATACCAAGCATGAACCCTGGCGAGTAGGACATACCATCATTCTATCCCATGCCGAAGTGGTGCAGATGTATAGTACAGAGTTTGCTTCTCAGAAAGGCGAAATCTCAATCGTTCTGAATGGTCATTTCTACGAGCCGTACTCAGACAAACAAGCGGATATTGATGCAGCACAAAAGCGATTAGTATTCTACATTGGCTGGTTCGGCGATCCTATCTTCCTCGGCCAGGACTATCCTACTTCAATGAGAGAATATCTGGGTTCTCGACTACCAGAATTTACAGCTGAGGAGCGGGAGCTTCTGCGAAAGACCAGCTCCATTAATGCATTTTATGGCATGAATCATTATTCAACCAAATATGCTCGCGCTTTATCAGATCCTCCTGCTGATGACGACTGGACCGGAAATATCGAAGAGGGCTCTGTGAATCACGTAGGTGTTGAAATTGGTCCTGTCTCTGGTATGCAGTGGTTACGAACAGCACCAGACGGCTTCAGAAAGCTCCTCAACTGGGTGTGGAATCGTTACCACATCCCCATTATTATCACCGAGAACGGATGTCCCTGCCCAGGCGAGGATGATGTACAAGTCGCTATTGATGACAAATACCGAACGAGATATCTTGGTCTTTACCTCGATGCCATCTCTCGAGCTATCTATGAAGATGGTGTATCTGTGGAGGGATACTATGTTTGGACGCTTATGGATAACTTTGGTAAGTGAAATGTCATGCTCGCATGTAGGGATCTGAGGCTAATATACTTGAAAGAATGGTCTGCTGGATTTGGGCCTAGGTTTGGCATCACCCATGTCGACTTTTCAACCCTGAAGCGAACACCCAAAGGTTCTGCAACTTATTTGAAGGAAACGTTTCAGAACCGCAGATCTCAAAGCCAGTCAAAGGATGAGTAGTATAAAGTGAGCTAGAGGTACCCAAGGCAGATAGGAAGGAAGATTCAAGATACACACAGAGGTAAATAGACGTTTAGAAAGGTTTAGTTAGAATGTTGCATCTTTACACATAGAATGAATAGTTTAACATTTACATCATCATGTCTAGATTTGAAGTTGACGCGCAGAAACAGTGAATTTTGTTGCAAAGATTAAGTTGCGCAAATCCATCGTCAGCTGTCCTCTTCCACATCCCTCAACACTGGGAATATCGTATGCAGCCCAACTTGCAAAACGATCTTCTAAATGACTCATTGAACACCCTAATCATGCAACCTTCGGTTCATCTTGGACCGACTGGCGCAAAACTTGACCTAAATGAAAAGACAATGAGCGGTCTCACGCCATGCCTCGCGTTCTGTACGAGTACGCGGATAACCTCATTATCCGGCGTGGTTACTGCGGCCTTCTCCCCGACTACCCCGCAGTCCCAAAATTTTGGAATATAGATCGATATTGGGGTAAGAAGTCTGGTGTGATGATCTACAGCCCTATCTTTATTTCGTCTGGTCAACGTAAGATCTCAGATCTAGTCAGGTAAGATGTACCTCTGAGTACATTTCTTTTTGCGGGATTGGTCGATAAATAAGATGGTTGTTCAACACGATAATCACTGACAACGAGATCACACTCGGCCGCCTTGTAAATTATGAGAGGTATGGGATATCCTATTGGGTGAATGATGGTGGGTAGAGTCACGATAATACCAAGTTACGATAAACACTTTTATGCTAGATGGACGTCACATACAATGATCTGTGATTGAATGAATTTCAGGGTTTATTTTCACGTAGCTTTTGTAGTACAAAGGCTACAGATATGGTTGCCTCTATGCCTAATCAATCCAATCACGAAGCTCTTGAGTTCGCAACTTAGGCGGATCGAGCGAAGCGGGACTTAGACTGCCATCCCCAAGCAGTAACGTCACGCTTGCCCATCAGAGAAACGCTCTCGTTGTAGTCGCTGGTTCCTTGGTCAGGCTCAGCGTCCTTGGCCTCACAGGTAGGACCAGAGCTGGATCCTCCAAGGGCACCATCAACAGCGCTGAACTTCTGCTTCTCCTGGGTAGTAGCAACCATGTTCTGGGCAGCCTCCTCGGTCCAGCCGTTGATGAAGTCACCATGAGAGCACCAGGCGTTACCGCAGGCAAGCTTGAAGGGAGCCTCGCCGTTCCAGCCGTTGGGGAGGACCTTGCGGAGGTCGTAGCGGATGCTGAAGCGCAGCTGGGGCATGGACTTGCTGCCCTCGGGGCACCAGTTGGCGGTGCCGTAGTCGCGAGACTTGTAGGCGGTCTCGAGGGTCTCCTCGTTGACGCACTGGGGGAAGTAGAGGAGCTGCTGCAGGTGAGTGCCGCAGGTTGAGGTAGGGAAACCGTTCTCGCCGACAGGGACAGACTCGCCCTCGCACGCCCACTCGGCCTTGGCATCGGCGGGCGAATCAGCCTGAGTCTGGGCAGTAGCAGAACCAGCAACCATTCTCACGTCCTGAGGGATACCAATCTCAGCAGGGGTCTCGCCGAGATTGTAGTAAGCGCTGAAGCGCATAACGGGGATAGGCTCGTAGGAAGATCCATCGGCGGTGTAGAGAGGTGTAGGGATCCAGTAGACGGACAAATCGTTGGGGTTCTCGGCGTTGGTGCAGCCCTTCTGGAGCTCAGCGCTTGTCTTGGTGTTGGCAGTGACGGCGTCAGAACCGAAGAAAGAGTGCATGTGCGACTTGCTGTACGAGCCGGGGAAGACGATAGGGTCGATGTTCTTGAGCATGAAGGGAGAGGCAACGTTGACCTGGGTGTAGGCCTGGGCGGCACCGATAAGGACGCCAGCGGCGAAAAGAACGGAGGAAGACATTGTGGAGTCTGAAGTCTGGAGTGAATTATAAAAGATGGATATAAAAATAATACAATTGAAA